>OX352772.1:223546993-223636993 GCA_947095535.1 Poecilobothrus nobilitatus
CAGCTATTATTTATTATTAATTATTATTATTATTATTATTATTATTATTATTATTATAATTATAATTATTATTATAATTATTATTATTATTACTATTATTATTATTATTATTACTATTATTATTATTATTGTTATTATTACTAATATTAATTATACGATATACATTATTACGATATAAAAGTACTACATATTTTTTATTTATGACCTGACCGGGGTTTGAACCCAAGACCATTCGATTGAAAGGTTGGCGACTTAACCACTGCGCCATGAGTCAGATAAATGTCAGTTTCATCAATAAAGCAGTTAATTGTATTTTGTGGAGCCTCACCTTTTACTACACCTGATAAGATATAGCCAAATTTGGTTTTCTGTGCTATAGCAGTTCCTGGCTTTCCCCGTATAATCTTATTTTGAATTATTTGGGAAAAGACATCAGCTTCCAAAATTATATCTATTCTATTCGGTCTATAGAAATTTGGATTTGCTAGTTCTAAGCTTCGGACATGTTTCCAATTGTGATAGGAAGTTACATTTTCTGATGGCAAAATAGCCGGTCAACTTTGGTAAGACTAATGTAATGCTTTCCTCCCGCATAAAAATTACGTATTCAATCTCGAATTTAATGTAATTTATACAAAATTTTGGACTATACCGGATTTTGTTTTGCCAATTCCCAATACGATTGCATGTACCTTGTGTTTGGGCAATTGCAAACGTTGTACTGTATTTTCTGAAATCAAAGGGGGTTGAGAACCATAATCAACAAGCGCTCGGAGTTCCATATAGGATCCATCTAATCCTTGTATTTTTATCATTGCTGTGGGTAAAATGACCTTTCGTTTTGCCAAGTTTATTGTACAATGTGTGTTTATATCAATTCTCTTTGTATTGTCAGTTGATAATTTCTTGTCAGGTCCATTATTGTTGTTTTAATACGTTAAGTGCAACAAGGTATGATGCTTGTTGTTACACACCTGCATTTTGCAACCAGGCCGTAAACAGTTTCCACATAAATTATTTTTTTTTGTTATTGCGAGTCTTTGTTGTATATTCAGAACCTTAAATTTTTCACATGCATAAATTTCGTGTGATCCTTGACATATTATGCATAAGTTACTTATTGACCCTTAGAATATTTTAACTTTTGTTTCTGTAGTGCTTGTATTGTTTTCCAAGGCTTCTAGAGTTTGAAAACGAGATTCTAGTAACTGAAAGAAAAGCTGCATGTTTTTCACTTCTCTTGGATTGGTTAACGATTGTTCGTGTAACCGGATTGCATCCCAATTTGAAGTATCAACGTTCAAATTTTGAATAGCTAATAAACATTGCTTGAATGTATCATGAAGCTTCTTAATGGCTATTCCTGATTCTTTGTGTATTGTCCCTTGATTAAAAAATGATTTCAATTGAGCAGATAAAAGTGTTCTTGTGTTATTGAATCTTTTATCTAAAATATTCCAAGCAGAATCATAATTTCCAGCTAGAATTTTTGAGCTTTTTTTTTTATTATAAATTCTAAAGACACTTGTTCTATAGAAATATCCGGCTCGAAGCACCAATGTTAGGTTCACAATAAAAATGTTTCTTGTCATTAATATGAGGGTGTTGTGAAAATTTTTATTCCTAATTCATCCTCCATCATATATTTAATCGAAGTAGAATTTAGAGAATTTTCGATATCAATTATGATCCAATTTGGTTTTCCATAATAGAAAAGTATATATCTTAAAGCTAATCTGACATCTTCAATTGATCTACTTTTGATAATTCTGGCTTGAGCTAATTTGATCAATTTGTCCAATGCAGTTAAAGTTAATTTGGATTCCGTTAAAAATATGTCAATGTGCACTGTATGTCCAGCCAAAAGTTGGAATTGGAGTCAATATTGATTGATTGGATGCCGGTCATAATTATTCTTTTGCAATATAGAACATTTTTTTACAAAATTTGTTAGAAAAATTGAGAAAAATCAAATCACACTTTCGCCCATTTTAAGGTAACCCTATGTTATTAAGAATAGTTGCAGCAATAAAAGTATAATGTAGGAGCTTTAATTTTTATGTACTACTTCAAAAAAGTTTTAACAAGTGTTCAAGTTGCAGGTGTTCAAGTTACAGGTGTTTAAAAATAGGCAATTTTCAGTTTTTGACCCCTAACCTCTTTCAAAATTTGATCTAAGCTCTTTCAAAATTTCAAGTTTCTAACTTAAACCGTTTAGAAGATAGAAGGGTTAAAAGATTTTACAATAATTCAGTTCGCATAACGGTAAAATCAGTTTCAGTTTAGTGGAAAAATAGAAAAAAAAGAAAGGCTAAATTACATATTTATATTTTCAATTTTTTTAATGCCTTCTTTACAAATAAGTTATCAATTGTTGAAAATTAAAAATTGTTATAACCTAAAAAAGTAATAAAAAGACAAAAAAACTTTGATTTACATATTTTAAACGTAATAAATAAATAAATATTTTAAATCATGACAAAAGTATGTCCAATTTGCAGTATCTGTGTAGTTACTAATGTGTTCTTTATTCAATATTACAAATATTACAATAGAAAAAACCGGTATCCATTTCTTATATTCAATAATTCTTTAATCAGACACAAACATGTTCATTGTTCTAATAATTACAAACAACTGTCTTATCTTAACCTATGATCTTAACATTAATATTTATTTTAGAGTTACCAGTTACATTAATATTTTATTCTAAATGAGTACATATTAATTCTTCCCCAATTAGATAAAAAACTACAATTCAATACAATTTCAATTCAATTTTATCTTACTAAGTATCAATCATATTTCTATATAATTAATTTAATTTTGATTTAATTCTTTCGGACTTTCTTACCGGTCCTTGGTATAACTTTTTATTATAATTTCTTTTACTAATTTTTTCATTTTTGTATTTCATTTTTTTAAATTTATTATCACTTGTATCACTTTCCCCCTCCTCTGAATCTGGACTATAAAAAACTTCAGAGCTTGAATCTGATATCGAAGATTCTGATGAGGAACGTGGAAAATCATTTACATTATCTTTAGTATTTACAAATTTGGTAAAAGTATTAAATTTTACAGATTTATGACATTTCTTTATTTGATTTATATGAGCTACTCTAATACTTCCATTTACATTAACTTTATACAAATATTTAGTTAACTGTTTTACAATACGACCAGGAATCCATTTAATATGTGATTTAAAATTATTTTTATAATAAATTTTCTCATTTACTTCAAATTTAATTTTAAGATTATTTGTTTCATTTTTCCATATTGATAATCTATTTGGTTCGCTTTCATCAGTTGTTATGTGAACATATTTTTTCTTTTTCTTTATTTTTAGCTACCATAATATCTAATAACGTTTTAGGTTTTGTTTTAAAAACTAGTTCTGCTGGAGTTTTACAAGTTACCGTGGAAGGCGTATTTCTATACTTCAATAAAAAATTATCAATTTTAAATTTTAAATTCTGTTTTAAAGAATTAGTTTCTAACAAAAAACTTTTAAATCCCTTTTTTACGGTTTGGACGTATCTTTCACACTGTCCGTTTGATTCCGGATGATAAGGTAGACTTTTCATAATTTTAATGCCGTTAGATTTACAAAATTCAATAAATTCATAAGACTGAAAGGGAGGCCCATTATCTGACACTAACTGTGTTGGAATACCGAATACCGAGAACCAATTACGTAATTTTTCAATAACTTTACATGCTGTCGTACTTTTCATCTCACCAAGTTCTATCCACTTGGAATAACTATCTACTAACAATAAAAAATTTAAACCTTCCATACTAAAAAAATCTATGTGTATTCGCTCATATGTGTAAGTAGCACAATTCCATTTTGATTCTTTAACTGTTTTTCTTAAATTTTGAGTTTGATTACAAATTTTGCAACTTCTAACAAATTCTTCTATATCCGCGTCTAAATTACGCCACCAAACATATGTTCTTGCCAACATTTTCATCCTAACCATTCCTATGTGAGTATCATGTAATATTTTCAAAACATTGTGTTTTAAACTATCGGGAATTACCACTCTATTTCCGTAAAAAATACAACCACTGTCATAAGAAAAACTTTCAGGTCTATCAAAATAATATTTCGTATCTAAATCCGCATTTTCTTTGAATTTATCATTCATAATCCCTTTGTATATTTTACATAATAATAAATCTTCCATTGTTTCCCTACTAATTTGTTCCAATTTTAGTAACTTAATTTTTTCCGACCCTATAGATAAAAAATTTAGAAAATCTTCCGGAACATCAGTGGTGCTATCTAATGGTAATCTAGATAACGCATCTGCATGTCCTACTTTCGTAGCACTTTTATATTTAATTTCATAATCATACATTGATAAATGTACAGCCCATCTTTGAATACGAGCCGCTGCTACAGACAAATGACCTTTCTTTTCATTAAAAATTTCTCGCAAGGGCTGATGGTCTGTGTATATAATAAATTTCTGACGGTAAATATATTTATGGAATTTTTTAACCGCAAATATAATTGCCAACGCTTCACGATGTGTCTATGAATAGTTTTGCTCCGCAGTACTCAGTGTACTGGATGCAAATAACACGGGTTTTTCCTCCCCGTTAATAATATGTGACAATATCGCGCCTACTCCATAAGGACTCGCGTCACATGTTAGAGTTATAGGCTTATTTGGGTCAAAATGCTGTAGTAAACTATTATTTGAAATAAGCCTTTTCGCTTCCTCAAAAACTTTTTGCTGTTCGGAATTCCAACTGAATTTATTGTTTTTCTTTAACAAATCATATAATGGTCTTAAATGTGCTGCTAAATTAGGCACAAACCTATTATAAAAATTCAAAAGACCAAAAAAACTTTTTAGCTGTGTCACATTTTTAGGGCTTGGCGCGTTTAAAATAGCTTTAACTTTTTCTTGATTTGGTTTTATACCTGCACTACTAATAGTATGTCCTAAATATTGAACTTCATTCTGAAACCATTTACATTTAATAAAATTTACTCGAATATTATGTGCTTCTAATTTTTCTAAAACCCTATTTACATTTATTTCACATTCATCTAAATTATTTCCACCAATCAAAACATCATCTAAATAACAACCTACTTTTGGTAATGTTTTCAAAATTTCGTCCATAACCCTCTGAAATTCAGCCGGTGCTACCGAAACTCCAAATGGTAACCTAGTAAATTTAAAAAGACCTTTCTGAGTATTAACCGTTAATAAGTGTTGAGAGTTTTCATGAACCGCTAATTGGAGATACGCTCCTGATAAGTCTATAAGACAAAAAACAGAACAATTTGAAAATTTAGTGAACAAATCATCCATTCTCGGTAATGGATATATTCGGTTTTCAATTGATTTATTTATTGCAACTTTGCAATTTAAACATAATCTAAGGTCACCATTTTTTTTTGGTACCAGCCCAAAGCCCAGCCCAGTAGTGAGTTGGCGAAGCCCACTCACTAAATTTAACAGGTACTAGAATATTTTCCTGAACAAGTCTGTCAATTTCTGCATCAACTTTTTCCCTTATTCCAAAGGGTACCGTATATGGCTTAGAAAAATGCGGCACTGATGAATCTTTTAATTTTAGTTGCACTTGATAACCTATAATCGACTCTTTACAATTATTCGAGAAAACCTTTGGATATTTTAATTTAAAATTTTCTATTTTACTAGTTGCAAAATTTCCATTAACTTTATTTATTAAAAAATTATTTCGCCACAATGGAAATAATAAGTCTAACAAGTCGCGCCCTAAAAGTGGTGTGAAATTCCTATCCGATTTTATAGTAATTAACTCGGCATCATAAAATTTTGACTCACAACAAACATCACGTACTTTAACTATAATTTTTCCTATGACGTTAACTTCTTCACCCGTAACAACATTTAAACGTTTTTCAATAGAAAGGATTTTTAATTTTCCAAAATTTTTCTTATAAAAATCATAACTTATAACTGATGAACACGCCCCTGAATCTATTTCCATTTCTACAAATTTATTATTCACAAAAATTTTAACTTTTTCAGCAATATTATTTTTATCCAACATCGTATTAATATAACCAATATTTATAACCAATATTTTGTTCATAACTTTTTTTTTTTCATAATTTACATTATTAAATTTTTCTTTATAATTATGATTTTTGTTATTAAAATATAATTTAACATTACAATATTTTTTTATGTGATCACTTTTACCACATCTAAAACAAATAAAATCTTTTACATTTTTATTACCTTTATTATTAATTATCGACTGCATACTTGAATTATCAACTCTTGATTGACTTCTTCCTTGGCGAATATTTCTGTCACTGCTTCTACTCTGGACTCTTCCAACATGATTAACGGTTGCTGGCCTAATTTCTTTTAGTTGAAATTTTGTCATTTCCATATTTTTTGCTAGTTCGCATGCTTTATCAAAATCAAGTTGAGTCTCATTTAACAATTTTTGCTGAATATTTTCATTGCAAAGACCACAAACTAATCTGTCCCTCAAAGCTTCTTCCAAGAAACTTTTAAAATCACAGGTTTGAGCTAATGTTTTTAACTCCACAATGTAATCACTTACTGTTTCGTGCAGTTTTTGATTCCTTTTATAAAACTTGAATCTTTCTGCGATGATGTTAATTTTGGGTTTGAAATATTTTTCAAAAATTTCAATTAATTCTTTGTATGTTTTTTTATATGGTTTCACGGGATCAGTTATTGATTTTAGAATCTTATATGACTCTGGTCCGATCAAGGTTATGAGATATGAAACTTTCGTTTTATCTTCATCCACCTTATTAATTGTCAGCAAATGCTCCAATCTTTCCTTATAATTTTCAAAATCTTCTCCGGGTGTGAATTATTCAATTGTTCCAATAATTGGCATGATAATGTTTGAGGTTATTTTCTCCACGTTTTACTTATTTTTTTATTTTTTGTATTTTATTTTTTTTTTTTTTTTGCAAAATTACAATTTTATTTCCCTTTTGCCTCAGCGCCAATTAATTTGTTCTTTATTCAATATTACAAATATTACAATAGAAAAAACCGGTATCCATTTCTTATATTCAATAATTCTTTAATCAGACACAAACATGTTCATTGTTCTAATAATTACAAACAACTGTCTTATCTTAACCTAAGATCTTAACATTAATATTTATTTTAGAGTTACCAGTTACATTAATATTTTATTCTAAATGAGTACATATTAGTTACTAGAGGCAAAGGCAAAGGTTTACAATGTAGTGGACCCTGGCAAAAAATTCATACAATTTGTGGAAAAATTACGGACAAGCTATATCAAGCTGTTATAAATGGTATTGCTACATGGAAATGTCCAGAATTTTCCATAAATAATAATAAACCACAAGCAACTGTTAATAAACTGTTAATATAAATAATAATAAACCACAAGCAACGAATCAAGATATGAGTGATGAAATTACCATCCAAGAAGATGAAAGTGACAATAATCAAATTTTTAATCAACTTCCTACATTCGACCCAAAAATTGTTCGGATGAAAAAATGGGTACATTTTTTAAAAAAATAGGTTTGGTCATTATGGACATAAAAAAGTCATAAAATTTTCAAACTTTCCAAATGTAAGACATAATCAAACAAAACAACTATATTTAAAATGAAAATCTTTCTTAAAAAAAAAGAAATGCGGACACAGATGTGAATGTTTTACAACAAAAAGTAAATAAATTAGAGGCAATATTGGATGAAAAATATAAGGAAGAAACAAAAATCATATTATTTTGGCTGGACTCCCGGCAAAAATTGATCACCCTATTATGGATGTGGTTGTAAAAATTGCAAGCAAATTGTCAGCTACCATATCAGCAAGTGATTCGTAAAAATAAATACAATACTATAGAAAAAAATGGGCGAAGATGATGAAAAATCAAACAGAAAACTGTACGTTGTTAAATTGAAATCAGTGGAAAAAAAATGAGTTACTTTCCAAAAAAGAAAAATATAAACATCTATTTACCACCGAAATCAACATCAGAAATCAAGATAGCACAGAAAACAACGAAATTTTTATTCGTCAACATCTAACGAAACTGCAAACAAAGTTGTATCACGAAGCTAAAAAAAATCAAGCTGTCTAATAATTTTCAGTTTCTATGCGTCAAGGTGAACCAAATTCTTTTACGTAAGAACACAACAAGTAAAATAAATAAAATTTCTTCTTTTAACGATATTTTTTTTTTTATTAAAAATAGTTATAACATTATTTAATTTAAATTTATATACACTTTATTTTATTGAACTAAATTACAATATAATATAGATTCTGAATTACAATTCCAAACTTTATCATAACCTATATTATATAACTTCGTTAAAACTAAAAGCCAAAACCCGAAAACTACTCCATAGTATAATAAGAATTGCTTCATTAAAAAGCTACAGCATAATGTCATACATATTACAAACACATAACAACTTTAAAAATTTCTTTTTACAATTATAAAAATTACTTCTTTTTCAGAAATATTATTAACAAAAACTTTTTTTATAACCACAATCTTAAAAATAAACTCTTATCACTAATAACATTACATAATATAAAATTAAAAATCAGTTTCACCTTAATTATATTATATAACTTTCATAATATACTACATTTTACATTATTTAAAATTACTTTAACAATTTACATAACACTTTTCAAAATTAATTTTCACAATATTATAAAAATTATTTTTTCTTAAAGATATTATTAACTAAAACTCTTTTTATACACGTATGAACTATGTTCAAGGGTATAATAAATTTACCATTACTTTTGTGACACCTTAAAGGAGTCGAGCTAGATATAGTATCAAAGATATGGATCGGCTATATCTTTGGATATAGGTGGATATAGTGTCAAAGGTATGGATTCTGAGTCGATTAAGCCATGTACGTCCATCCGTCCGAACAATAACTCAAAAAATAAAGGAGCTAGGAAGCTGAAATTTCTTTTACGTCACTTTTGAAAAATTGTTAGTTTTGCTATTTAAATCCAACATTTTCGGTCGGCGGATTCGAGTAGCTGCCATACAACTTCTTTCTTTATACTGAATTAACTCAGTATCTATTCAAGCTAGGTTTCTGAAATTTTCAAATAATGATCAAGTTTTATGGCAACAACTTATGGAAAATTTGGTTGTGGTGGTGCGACGGGTTCGGGTAGCTGCCATACAACTTATCCGATTAAATGAGAATAACTCAGTGTCTATTGAAGCTTGGTATCTGCAATTTTGTGAAGAAGTGTCGAGTTACATGCCAAAAACTTTTGTTAACTTTGGTTGGACTAGAACAGCCGGTTCGGGCTTCTTGCACCTCTTGGAACTTAATAATACTAGGGGTCTGAAATCTTGCAAATGACCATCAGGTTTTATGGCCACAACTTCTGCAAAATTTGGTTGTGCTGGTGCAATAACTTAGGGTAGCTGCCATACAGCTTCTCTTTTTAAATAAAAATATCTCAGTGTCTGTCCGCCCGATAGCTCAAAAAATAAAGGAGCTAGGAGCCGGATTCGAGTAGATGCCATACAACTTTTTTCTTTTAATGAAAATAACTCAGTGTCTATTCAAGCTAGGTATCTGAAATTTGCAAATGCAAATGCAAATGATGATAAGTTTTATGGTAACACCTTCTGTAATGGTTGTGATGGCAAGCATATCTTCGAATGCTTGAAATAGAAACTGCAAATTTGATACGAAGCTGTTGTTTCCTGAATCCCTGATTTGCTTAAAATTTCAGATGAATGGCAATGGTTGTTCGGGTATCTGCCACACAACTCACAAGACCGAACAAGCATATCTTCGAAATTAATAAATATAAAAACTTGAAATTTGATATAAGAGTGTTCTACTCTGTTCTGATGATGTTTCTAAAATTTGAGATGAATTGGGGTGGTGATCGGCATGCCTTCACACTTCCAAAAAGCTTGTCCAAAAACCTAACAAGCTTGTCTTCGAATTTAATAAAGATAGAAATCTGAAATACAAAGCTTGTAAAAGCATTTATTTTTTTAGCTTAGGTATATTAAATACCTAACTAAAATAACTTATAGATTTTTTATTTAATTTGAATTTTTTAGGTGTAGGGTATAAATAAGTCGGTTGCATCGACTTACTGTTAATTTTACTTGTTTTTAAAAGAAAAAGTACGTTATTTTTTAACAGTTTTTCTCATACTTCCAATTGATTAAACATAGGCAAAAGAAAATAATAAAGTAAAAACTAAAATTTGCGGAAAACGTTAATTTATAACTAATTAATTAATTAGTTATTATGCTAAGACTTTTTTTAATATGATTAAAGGAAGGTATTAAATTTCGAGATCATTAATATACATTTTCACGGCTTTTCTCAAAATTTACCTCAGGAATAAGCGAAAAAAAAAACTGTAATAATTGTAATTAAACTGTAATTAAACTGTAATAACTAAATAGTAGAATCTCTTCTTAAAAAAGATATTAGTCAATATCAGATAGAAGAGAAATCAGCTAATTTGAAATTGAAAAATTTTCATCCAATATATTGTGCAAAACAAACTTTGTAAATTTTTTATTAACATAGTGCAGGAAATTCAAATTATTGTATTTTTCTTATATTCTTATATACTTTTTTTGTTAAAGTCCAATCTTCGACTGTACTTTTTTCTTTTTTTAAAACACTTGTTTAGCCTTGACATTTAAAAAGGTATATATAAAACAAAAAACTATTACAGTTAATTTTACTCAATTGAAATATTTTATAAATCATGTGTTCACAGTAAGTAATTTTCAAGTATATTATGGATTTCATATAAGTTTATAATACTTAAATTTTAATTAACAAATAATTAAAACATAATTAACAATATTTTAAATCAATTACCTATAGTTCGGGCAACCTGTCATAATAATTGCCTCGATTATAACATTTTGTTTTAGTTTTCCTAATTACTAAATAATATAATAATTCATTTACTTTAGTTTACTATAATAATAAATAGTATATTAATAATATTTTAATTCATTTAAGGTTTTAATCTGTTTTTTGTGTTTATGCGTAATCATAAATTTACATACTTTAGTTTAATCTAAATAATGTTTAATTTAATTTCTAATTCATAAATTTACATAATTTACTTTTGGTTTACATAATTTTCGTAAGTTTATTTAATTTTCATAAGTTTATTTAATTTTCATAACTTTACATAATTTTCCTAAGTTTACATAATTTTCATAAGTTTACATATTTTTTTTTTTATACCCGTACGACAGGATCGGGTATAATAAAATTACTCATCCGTTTGTAACACCTCGAAATAAGCGAGCTAGATATACCTTCAAAGGTATGGATCGGATCAGAAAAAAATTCTAAGACTTTTGAGCCATGTCCGTCCGTCCGTCCGTCCGTCAGCACGCTAACTCAAAAACTAAGAAAGCTAGAATCTTGCAATTTACACAAAATATTCTGGGAGTAATTTGTAGGTTCCCTATTTTTTTTGGTTGAGTTTGGACCAAACCTTAGGGTAGCTCTCGAACACCTAACTTTTAGATCCCCACATTTTTTTTGAAATAGAGCTATGAAATTTTAACTGCTGATAGATCTCACAAAAATATTAATTTTATTTTTAATAACTTTTTTTTGTAGCCTCACCCGTTACGGAGTTACAGCTCCCCAAAGGTTCAAAAAAGCTCTATATTTAAATTGTTATAACACAAGTTGTATAAAGTAAATCTTCATTTTGAAAACGCCAAACGATTACTACTTTTATTAGCTTTAAAAATATATATACAATGAATATATATGTCATACGGTGTCTTAATTTACCGTTATGCGAAACTAAAATTTTGCAAAATCCTTTAACCCTTCTATCTTCTAAACGGTTTAAGTTGGAAACTTGAAATTTTGACAGAAGTTAGATCTTTGAAAATAAATATGAGTTATTTCAGAAATTTTTTTTGTATCACCCCCATATCAAATTTTTTTTGTATTTTGTTTAGGAGCTGTAAGGGCTCAAAAACTGAAAATTTTCTATTTTGAAACACCTGTAACTTGAACACCTGTTAAAATTTTTTTGAAGTAATACACAAAAATTAAAGCTTCAACATTATACTCTTATTTCTGTTAACAACTTTTTTTAATAATATAGGGTTACTTTATAATTGACGAAAGTGTTACTTGATTTTTTCAAATTTTCTAACAAATTTCTTTAACGAATATTCCATTTTGTTTTACTCGATAATTTGAAATTGTTGAGGATATAATGCGTAGTACAAAAAATGTAAATAAATAAACAACATAACGGTTACTTGAAGAATTTTTATTTATATGATATTGATATACATACTTATATAATATCATGTTTATTTACATATCGTATATGCTACTAGTGAGTGAATGATAAGAGTATATATGTATATTATATAGTGCCGTATTTACATACATATATGTATTTTATTGTACTTATAAGAAATTATTCTGTCAATGGAATATTTAAATATAATATAATATAATATTTAAAATTATATTTATTATTTTGTACTAAGTAAATTTAATATATATTTACCGCTTAGTATTAAATGGTACTATAGAATATTTGAAAAAGTTTTGGATTGATAATCGTTATGTGGAAGGTTAGAATCTGCTTTTGAAGATGTACATATGTACATTATAGTTTGAATATATGTAACATATAGTTTGAATATATGTACAACCCATAGTACTAGAATTATAAAATTCACCCAAATTATTTTAAAATACTAAAATATTAAAAAAATAATATTGTAAGCAGAGTGACAGGCTGTGAACATACTAACGGTTCGTACGGGTATCTAAGAGTTGACAAAGTCAACTGTATTCTTCCTCGTTTTTTAGAAGTTCACATAATTTTTCATAAGTTCACATAATTTTCATAAGTTTACATAATTTGCAATAAGTTTGCAAAATTTTTTATAAGTTTACATAATTTTTCATAATTTTAATTTATAATGAGGATTTCCCTGAAAGAAAATGTTAAACTCGGACCTTGCAACTTTAATTAAACGTGCACACATAATTCGGTTACATAAGATTTTAGTCTATGTTGAACACTCAGGGTTTAGAAAGAGCTTCATATTGTTGGGTGAACATACACCTTTATAAGGAATTCTGGAAATTTGCATTCCTTCTAGATCTTTGATTAGCGAATAATTTTTTATTAACCCCTGGCACGGTCACATTATTTTTTAACATAATGTAATCACCTTCTTCATATTTGTAAGGCTTCTTGTGGAGTTTATCGTAATGTGTTTTATTATAATTTTGGTTCATTTGTATATTATCAGTGGCCTTTTGCCTTTTTATACCCGTATGAACTATCTTCAAGGGTATAATAAATTTACCATTATGTTTATGACACCTACAAGCAGTCGAGCTATAGTGTCAAAGTTATGGATCGGCTCAGAATCGAATTCTGATTCGATTAAGCCATGTACGTCCGTTCGTCCGTCCGTCCGCCCGAACAATAACTCAAAAAATAAAGGAGCTAGGAGGCTGAAATTTATTTTACGTCACTTTCGAAAAATTGTTAGTTTTGCTATTTAAATCCAACATTTTCGGTTGGCAGGTTCGAGTAGCTGCCATACAACTTCTTTCTTTATATTGAATTAACTCAGTATCTATTCAAGCTAGGTTTCTGAAATTTTGCAAATGATGTTCAAGTTTTATGGCAACAACTTCTGTAAATATTGGTTGTGGTGGTGCGACGGGTTCGGGTAGCTGCCATAGAACTTCTCTTTTTAAATGAAAATAACTCAGTGTCTACTGAAGCTAGGAATCTGAAATTTAGTAAAGAGGTGTCGAGTTACATGCCAAAAACTTTTGCAAAATTTGGTTCGTCTAAAGCAGCCAGCTCAGGCTTCTTGTACGTCTTGGAACTTAATGAAGCCAGGGGTCCGAAATCTTAGAAATGATGATCCAGGTTTATGACAACAGCTTCTGTAAAATTTGGTTCTGCTGGTACAACAACTTCGGGTAGCTGCAATACAACTTCTCTTTTTAAATGAAAATAACTAAGCAGCTATTGAAGCTAGCTATCTGAAATTTAGTGAAAAAGTGTCGAGTTATATGCCTAAAAATTTTGTAAAATTTGATTGGTCTAAAGCAGCGGATTCAGGCTTCTTGCATTTCTTGGAACTTAATGATGCTAGACCCAATAGATTTGGGTAGCTATCATACAACTCCACAATTTACATAAATATGTCTCTGTAGTTAACGTCGGTACTAAAATATCTGAATATTTTTAAAAGATGATCAAGTTTTATAGAAACAGGAAATATTACTTTCATACGGGTATCCCAGAGTTGGCACAGTCTACTCTACTGCACTCTTACTCGTTTTTAATAGTATTTTTATTAGTGGTTAATGTCTTGAGAATTATTTTTAGTATGTTGTTAGTAGGTTTTAGATAGATGTCGTTAGTAGTGGTGAATGGCAAAAATAGTGAGATTAATGGGAAGTTAATGGAAATATCTAATATGTTCTGTTGTTGATAGATGTCACAATTTTTGAGTGAATGGTATTAATGGGAATGGAGTAAGAATAATAAAAAAGGGGTGAAAAGATCAGTTTAATATGAAAAGGAATAAAAAAGTCAGTTTAATATGAAAAAGTAGTTTTTGAAAGTTTTTTGTGTCTTGGAAAAAGATTTTTAATAAGATGTTACGAGTTGTCTGTGTATTGGGAGTGACTTTTAATAGTATTTGATTAGGTGTTAGTGTCTTGGGAAATGATTTTTAATGGGTAGTTAAAAGGAATTTTTATTGGAATTAGTAGATATCACTATTTGTGAGTATTGTATTAGCTATAATGTATACTGGAATTTTAGAAATTATTAGGAAATAAATAAAAAATAAAAAAGGGGTGAAAATAGAAAAGAAAGAAAAGATTAGTTCTATATGAAAAAGAATAAGAAAAAGAAACTGAGGTTATAAAATATAACTATTTTAAAATATTATCCTCCTACTATATAATATATAAAAACGGAAGACAGTTTTTCTGTAAATTATGTATATAAAAAATTTCAAAATAACTATTTTAAAATATTATCCCCCTCCTAGTTTTTAAAACAAAAAGACAGTTAAAATACAAAGATTTAAGATCATATGGTAATGTCTTTTAGTATGATTAAGAGTAGGTATTAAATTTCAAGATCATTACTAAACATTTTAACGATTTTTCAGATATTCCAACGGATTGTAGTTAAAGGAAAATAAGTAAAAAATTTTTTGAATTCAAATTTGCGGTTAAAACTTTTCATAAAGTCTACAATAAATGTTCAACAAATAAAAAAGGGTGAAAACGTTAAAGTTAAATTTGAATTAAAAATTATCAACTTTTTAACGTAGTGTTATACCCTTCACTTAAAGTATAGGATATATTAACTTTGGTATGGTGTTTGTAACCACCAAAAGGAAGCGAGTTAGATATGGACATGTATATATATTCTGAATCAGGATCACCTCCTGAGTCGATTTAGCGATGTCCGTCCGTCCGTCCGAACGCACGACAACTCAAAAAATAATGATGTTATCTTGATGAAATTTATACTGTAGGTTAACAATGATGAGGCGGGGATATAACAAAGGCGGAAATTGCAAATGGGTCAAATCGGACCATGGGTTCGGGTACCTCCCGTACAACTCCCAAAACCGAATACGCATATCTTCGAAATTAATAAAGATAGAAACTTAAAATTTTGTACGAGGGTGTATTTTCCTGAATCCCTGATATCCCTAAAATTTGAAATGAATTGGAGTGGTTGTTCGGGTACCTCCCACACAACTCCCAAAACCGAACAAGCATATCTTCGAAATTAATAAAGATAAAAACTTCAAATTTGATACGAGGATGCTGTTTCCTGAATCCCAGATTTGACTGAAACTTGAGATGAATTGGGGGGGTTGTTCGTGTACCTCCCACACAACTCCCAAAACCAAACAAGCATATCGTCGAAATTAATAAAGATAGAAACTGCAAATTTGATACGAGGCTGTTGTTTCCTGAATCCCTGATTTGCTTAAAATTTCAGATGAATTGCAATGATTGTTCGGGTATCTGCCACACAACTCACAAGACCGAACAAGCATATCTTCGAAATTAATAAATATAAAAACTTGAAATTTGATATAAGAGTGTTCTACTCTGTTCTGATGATGTCTCTTAAATTTAAGATAAATTGGGGTAGTGGTCGATGTGCCTTCACACACTTCCAAAAACCTAACAAGCATATCTTCGAATTTAATAAAGATAAAAATATGAAATACAAAGGTTGCATTTGTACAAATGTTGTAATAGCATTTATTTTTTTAGCTTAGGTATATTAAATACCTAACTAAAATAACTTATGGATTTTTAATTTAGTTTGAATTTTTTAGATGTAGGGTATAAATAAGTCGGTTGCATCGACTTACTGTTACTATTACTTGTTTTTAAAAGAAAAAGTACGTTATTTTTTAACAGTTTTTCTCATACTTCCAATCGATTAAACATAGGCAAAAGAAAATAATAAAGTAAAAACTAAAATTTGCGGAAAACATTAATTTATAACTAATGAATTAATTAGTTATTATGCTAAGACTTTTTTTAATATGATTAAACGAAGGTATTAAATTTCGAGATCCTTACTATACATTTTAACGGCTTTTCTCATAATTCGCCTGAGAAATAAAGTAAACAAAATTAACAAATTATAAATTAAACTGTAATAACTACTATAAATAGTAGAATCTTTTCTTAAAAAAGATATTATTCAATATCAGATAGAAGAGAAATCAGCTAATTTGGAATTGAAAAATTTTCATCCAGTATGTTGTGCAAAACAAACTTTGTAAATTTTTTATTAACATAGTGTAGCAAATTCAAATTATTGCATTTTTCTTATAGAACTTTATTTATTAAAGTCCAAACTTCGACTGTTAAGCCATGTACGTCCGGCCGTCCGTCCGTCCGAACGATAACTCAAAAAATAAACGAGCTAGGAGGCTGAAATTTTTTTTTGCGTCTTTTTTAAAAAATTGTTAGTTTTGCTATTTAAATCCATCGATCCATCCATCCGACCTTTTCGGTCGGGTTCGAGTAGCTGCCATACAACTTCTTTCTTTATATTGAAATAACTCAGTATCTGTTAAAGCTAGGTTTCTAAAATTTTGCAAATGATGATCCAGTTTTACGGCAACAACTTCTGTGGAATTTGGTTCTGCTGGTGCAACAAGTTCGGGTAGCTGCCATACAACTTCTATTTAAAAATTAAAATAAATCAGTGTCCGTCCGCATGATAACTCAAAAAATAAATGAGCTAGGAAGCTTAAATTCTTTTACGACACTTTTGCAAAACTGTTAGTTTTGCTATTTAAATCTAACATTTTCGCCTGCTGCGTTCGATTAGCTGCCATACATTTTCTTTTTTTAAATGGAAATAACCCAGTGTCTATTCAAACGAGGTATCTGAAATTTTCCAAATGATGATCAAGTTTTATGGCAACAACTTCTGTGAAATTTGGTTGTGATGGTATGACAGGTTCGGATAGCTGCCATACAACTTCTCTTTTTAAATGAAAATAACTCAGTGTCTACTGAAGCTAGGAATCTGAAATTTAGTTAAGAGGTGTCGAGTTACATGCCAAAAACTTTTGTAAAATTTGGTTCGTCTTAAGCAGCCAGTTCAGGCTTCTTGCACGTCTTGGAACTTAATGAAGCTAGGGCTTCGAAATCTTAGAAATAATGATCCAGTTTTATGGCAACAGATTCTGTAAAATTTGGTTCTGCTGGTGCAACAACTTCGGGTATCTGCCATAGAACTTCTCTTTTTAAATGAAAATAACTCAGTGTCTATTGAAGCTAGCTATCTGAAATTTAGTGGAAAAGTGTCGAGTTACATCCCAAAAACTTTAGTAAAATTTGATGGGTCTAAAACAGCCGGTTCAGGCTTTTTGCATTTCTTGGAACTTAATGATGCTAGGCCCAATAGATTTGGGAAGCTATCATACAACTCCACAATTTACATAAATATATCTCTGTAGTTAACGTCGGTACTAAAATATCTGAATGTTTTTAAAAGATGATCAAGTTTTATAGAAACAGGAAATATTACGTTCATACGGCTATCCCAGAGTTGACACAGTCTACCTTACTGCACTCTTACTCGTTTCGATAAGATTTATTTTAGAATCATCTTCCACCTGTCCTTGAATAAACTCGCCAACTTTATCATGTAGTTGACCTTTTTGGTTAACACCAAAAACTAATTCACTAGGCGAAAAACCTGTCGACCTACTTATGGTGTTATTTATTGCATATTCAATTATTGTTAAGTATTTGACCCACCCCTCAGTCGTTTCACTATCGAATTCTTTAGCTAACATACTAGTGACAACACGGTTTACTCGTTCTACCTGTCCATTAGCTTGACGAGTTTGGCTTGCAATTTTAACATGTGAAATATTGTTTTTGGAAAGAAAATGTGAGAACACTTTCGACGTAAAATATGTCATTCTATCAGAGACTATTCTGTTTGGTTTCCCGTAACTATCGAAATAGGATTTTAAACAGCTTATCGATTCTTCACTATCTGTACTTTTTACTACGTAAGGTTTTACAAATTTCGTAAAACCGTTTATAATAATGAGGATATGTCGTTTCCTTGATTTAGAACTAGCTGAAGGCCTTAAATGATCGATATGGAGCGTATGAAAATGCAGTTTACCTTTCGGAATATTATGTAGAATGCCTGGTTTCTTACCCGAATTTAGTGAAAAATACGCCCACTTTAAGCAAGCCTTCACAAAGTTTTTTATTTTTTCTTTCATCTTGGGAAACCAGTAAGTGCGTTTCAAAAATGCATAGCGTTTTTCAACACCCAAATCGTCATGGTGCGTTTGAATCACGCGAATTTCCATAATATTTAGAACATAAAACTTAATGCCGTCTTTATCTTTCCTACATATTAAACCATCTATCTATTAAACATATTAAACCATGGATCTTGTTTTTGAGATGCACCTAAGACATACTCAAAAAATTCATCCCCCACATAAAGAACATTAACTGCCCGACTTAAAGCATCGGCATGGACCACCCTAACACACTTACGATTGTCTATCTCATAATCGAAATTCTGCAACTCCAACGTCCAATGTGAAATTCGCGGATTTATATGTTTTTTATTAAAAGTTAGAGTTAATGCTTGACAATCCGTTATGATCTTAAATCTTATACCAACTAAATATACTTGAAATCTTCGTAACGCATATATTATGGCCATTATTTCGAGTTCATAACTGGGCTACTTTCTTTCGCCATCAGTAGTGCGCTTAGAGAAGTAGGCTATAGGATGAAATTTTCAATCCTTTTTTGAGCAATGCAACTCCATTCGAAATCAGATACAAGAAAAAACCCAATGTCTCCTTTTTCAAATCATTCGGAGAAAGAAGTGTGGCACTTAATAAAAGGTCTGGTAGGTCGAAATTGGATGCGAAAGGCGACGAATGTGTGTTTGTTGGTTACTCACTAGAATACAAAGCATAGCGGTTGTGGGAACGAAACACAAAAAGTATTATAAAAAAGCGTGATGTCACATTTTTTGAACAAGTTGATGGAAATAATTATACGAATGAATTTACAAATATTCCAGCTATACCAGTCAATACAAATGTTGACGAATCGAATTTACTTAATGAAAAGGATGATAGTGACAAGGAAATTGATGAATACGAAGATTGTGAACCAAAAGTAGATATTGACTTATCGCAACAAGCCGATACTAATGTAGATACCAGAACAATACCCAAAACAAATAAGGAACATAAAATATTCGATGAAGTGATGGATAAAGAAATAAACGTTAATGAGGAAAAGCAGAAAGAAAATTGGAAAATCGTAGAAAATGAAATTAAAAAGAATTCAAAAAGAGGAAGACCAGTTATTATATGTGATGGCAAAAGAGGAAGACCGAAAATCATAAGAAACTTTGATGATCAGGTAAATTTCGTTTTTGTACATTGTTTTAATAATCCCATATCTTATGAGGATGCCATGTCAAGAAATGATAATAATAAATGGAAAGAGGCAATTCAAAGCGAATTAAATTGACTGTATCATAATAACACTTGGAAATTTGTTAAGAGGCCAAATAATACTAAAGTTCTTGAAAATTGATGGGTTTTCAGCACCAAGCAAAAAGATGGTGAAGCAAATCGAAGATATAAAGAATCGTCGTTAAAGGGGGTCAACAAACCTTTGGAGTTAATTATTACGAGACATTTTCGCCTGTAGCACGATATGAGACCATTCGTTTACTGTTAGCATTGAGTGCAGTATATAAGATGCATTTACATCATATGGATGTTAAAACTGCTTATGTTCAAGGTGAATTGAAAGATGAAATATACATGGAAATACCAAAAGGCGTCAATTCTAAAAATAGCAATGCAGTATGTAAACTATTGAAACCCTTATATGGCCTAAAACAAGCAGGAACAACGACAGTGGAACAAAAAGCTAGATACTTTTTTGAAAAATATTGGACTACACAATATGAAATCTGAATGTTGTTTTTATTTCAAAAATATTGGAAAACATAAAATATTTCTCGTTATCTATGTGGAAGATATACTAATTGCATCGAATGTCTTTGAGCTGCTTATTGACATTAAACTGAAATTGATGAAAGAATTTGAGATTAAAGATTTGGGAACAGTGGATAACATTTTAGGTATGAAAATCAAACGAGAAGGTGACACAGGAAAAACAGAAATGAACCAGACAGAATATATTAACAAAATATTAGAAAAATTTGGAATGTCCGATTCAAACGAGCCTGTTACGCCATCGGAAGAAAATTTAAAATTTAAAAAAGAGAATGAAATTCAAGAAGAAGCAGATGAAATGAAACATAAGCCCTACAGAGAACTCTTTGGTGCTGTGATGTATCTCTCCAACATATCTAGACCGGCTATTGCGTACGCTTCAAACTTACTTAGCAGATTTTGTAACGAGACTCGAAAAATGCATTGGACATTAGCGAAAAGAATTTTAAGATATCTCAAGGCAACAACTGATTATAAAATTACGTATTCTAATACAAATGAAAATCTTCATGCATTTGTAGACTCTGATTGGACAGGCGATAAAAATGATAGGAAATCCTGTTTGGGCTATGTCGTCATGCTAGGTGGATCGCCAGTTGATTGATAATTAGAATCAACCAACCAATTGATTGATAATTAGAACTGACGAATCCAACAAATTTCAACTAACTCATATTGAATAAAATTTGAAATTTTAATTGATATTATAATTTACATACTACTTTGAATTTTTTTTACTTAATTAGAAATATTGAAATTACCTTTAAAGTTTGTAAGATATTCTTTTTTAAACAAATTAAGATTTTGAAATTTTGTAAATTACTTACTCATAATTTTAAAAGAAATGTAAATAAATTAATTTAAAATGAATTGTGTTGATAGGTGGAGTGTTAGAAAAGTACAATATTATTATCATTAATTTTACACAAGCTCTTGTCTACACAATTCTTTAATTGTTATATAAACATATGATCTAATCTAACGGATACTACGTATAAATCTTTTTAGTTAATTTTATATTGTATTTTATTCATTCTTCTTGAATATGCAGCTGAAGAAAAAAGACGTGTTTAATATATTACAAGTATTATTTTATTATTACATAATTATTAACTTTAAAACTAAAATTAACTTTAATTAAACTTTAAAATTAATTTTAAATGGAGTATAATATCAGCTTTAAGTAATGTTTCAAGAAATCCAGAACGAACAACATCATACAATATTTCAAATATTCCAGCAAATAGAATACATTTAGAAAATGGAGTAACCTTTATTTTCAATGATCTTGAATTTCCACTAAAGTTAACTGATATTCAAATATTTGAAGAACTAAATCCTACAATCAGTATTAACATATTTGGATATGATAAAGTAGAATTACCTGCAGATAAATGTTTTTATCAATTGGTGGGACCGTATTATTCTACAACCCATCAAAGAGCTAATCATATAAATTTACTCTTAATACAAAACGAGGAGAAATCATATTATGTTTGGATCAAAAATATTTCAAGATTAATTATATCACAAATTACTAAACATAAATCACGCATCTTTTTATGTAACACATGTTTAATTCATTTTTATAAGGAATCAGATCTTAATCAACATCAAATAGAATGTTTAAAAATTGTTACGTTGATGCCTACTAATGAAAACAAAATTTTGAAATTTAAAAGTTTTCATCGAAAAATGGATATTCCTTTCACCATCTATGCTGATTTCGAATATCTACTGCAGAATATTGATCATGTATTGTTAAATACTAATGAATCATCAGCAATAGATATCAACAACATGCGCCTTGTTCATTTGCATACAACATAAAGTGCAGTTTTGATAGCAGTCTTGACGAATTCAAAATGTTTACAAATGAAGGATGCGAGAATGATTTTGTGAAACATATACTAGAAGATGTAAATATATTAGTCCGTAACTATATTAGAAATGTAATACCTATGAAACCTTTAACATACCCAGAACAAAGAAATCATTTAAAAACTAACGTTTGTCATATTTGCGAAAAAAAAATTATTAATAATGATAAAGTATTCCATCATTGTCATTTAACCGGAAAATATCGAGGGCCGGCTCATACCTCATGTAACATAAATTATATTATAATTCCAAATTTCATTCCCATTTTTTTTAAATATTTTTCTGCTTACGATTGTCATTTGTTTATTAAATATCTTTTAAACTTTCCTGGTAGAATTCAAGTAATCCCAAATAATAAAGAAAATTATATTTGTTCATCTAAATGGATTGAAATTTATGAGAACTATTCGTTTGAATTAAGGTTTCTAGATTCGATTCGATTTATGTCATCAAGTTTAGAATCACTAGCTAAAAATTTAACAGATTCTGATTATCATACGGCAAAGAAAGCTTTTGCAGCAGATGATGGGTTTAGTTTAATCAAAAGAAAAGGGATATTTGCATATGAATTTTAGATTCTTGGAATAAATTAAAAGAATTATCATTACCACCACAGAATAGCTTTAATAGTAGATTTACAAATAGCATTTGTTTAGATGAAGACTATGAACATGCTAAAAAGGTTTGGGAAACTTTTTAATGTACAAATCTTCAAGAATATTTAGAAATTTATTTAAAAGTTGAGGTTTCATTATTAACAGATATCTTTGAAAATTTTCGTAGAATATGTAAAAATATATATTCCTTAGATCCACGTCAGTATTTTACTCTTCCTGGCTTAGCATGGGTTGCTATGCTTAAGATAACGAACATTGAACGTGAACTACCAACTGATATTAATATGTATAATTTTTTTAAAAAGGCTATTAGATGGGGACTCACACAGTGCTCATTAGACATTCTGTAGCTAATAATAAATATATCCATGAATTAGATAAATCAAAACCATCTTCATATATACAATATTTAGATGTAAATAACCTTTACAGTTTAGCACAATCTCAGTATTTACCACATTCAAATTTTAAATGGAAAAAAAATATTGATATTCATGATATATTAAATACAAATGATGATTCAGAAATAGGTTATATCTTAGAAGTAGATTTAGAATATCCTAATAGTTTACATGATGAACATAATGATTTGCTGTTTTGTCCAGCGAATAAAAAGAATATTCACATAAAACAGCAAAAATTAATTGTTGAACTAGAAGATAAAAAATTTTATGTAATTCATTACAAAAATTTAAAACAGTGTTTGAAATATGGTTTGAAACTTATAAAAATTCATAGAATATTACAGTTTAATCAATCACCATGGTTAAAAAGTTTCATTGACTTAAATAATTCATATCGAATAAAAGCTACAAATGAATTCGATAAAATTTTTTTAAATTGATAAATAACGCAAATTATAAAAAAACTATAGAGAATGTTGATAAAAGAAAAGACGTTAAAATTGTTACTAGTTGGGAAAATCAAGGAAGATATTTAGGGGCACGTGCTTTAATTTCAAAATCAAATTTTCATAGCATAGCGCATTTTTCAAGTAATATGGTTGCTATTCAAATGGATAAAGTTCACACATGTTATAATAAACCTATTTATGTTGAATTTACTGTCTTAGAATTAACAAAATGGACAATGTATGATTTTCATGATAGTTATATGAAATCTAAGTATAATAGTAATATACATTTAAATCATATGGATACAGATTCTTTTGTTTATACAATATAAACAGATGATTATTATAAAGATATTTTACCTGATATTGAAAACCATTTCGATACTTCAGACTACTCTATAGACAATCAGTACAATATTCCTAGAATAAATACAAAAGTTCTTGGTATGATGAAACCTGAATGTAATGGAACGATAATTAAAGAATTCATAGGTTTAAGAGCAAAAATGTATTCAATTGATATTCAGAATACGAAAACAATAAATAAAGCTAAAGGAATTAAAAAATGTGTTGTAAAAAATTTTAGTATTAATTATTACAGAGATTGTTTATATAAAACAAAAATATTTTATAGTCAAACGTTAATGTTTAGTAGTAAGTCTCACAGTTTATATACACAAAATTTAAATAAAATTTCATTAAGTTATTTAGATGATAAGAGATTTGTAAAAAATGATTATATTCATACTTTAACTTGGGGACATTATTCATTAAATACCTAAAATGTGAAAATATAAATAAAAAAAAAAGAGGACAAAATGTATAGTTTATTAAACTATTTATTTGAATTTATTTGTTTGGTTTTTTTTTATTTACAAATTTTCAAATGTTTTATATTTATCTATAATCATTCTTTCAAAAATTCTGGTGACTTTTTCCAGAGAGAGCATCTTAGGTGTTATGATTGCACTACAACGATTACATCGAGGTGAATATTGAGCTTCATATTGATAACATCTAGCATTTTCTTGGTTTTTAAATGATACTACATATTGTACTAAAAACATCTCATTTTCATTTTGATTTAACTCGCCCGTTTCTGGATCTCTCAATATTTCGTAACTTTGTTGTTGATGTTCTATGCAAGGGTCCAGAAATCTGTATAATCTTCAATTTTTTCAACTCTTTCATAATCTTCCCTTTCAATATAAAATGTGTATATATGGTTTATTGGTAAATTGTTAAGGAATGCTTCCTTAACAATTCTTTCATCTATACCACCAATATTGTACAAAACGGGATCAATAGTATTGCTTGTTTACTTTTTTTATAGTAATAAATAGTTTCATTAGAACTATCAGAACTCTCAGAATCCATTTTATATATAGTTATAAAAGATATCGTTTAAATAAAATAAAAGAAAGAAAAGTAAACTTTACTAATCAATTTATTTTTATTTCATTTCTTTATATACTTAACAATTTATTAAATAGAATAATAATTATTTTAAAAAACATTAAACTAGAAAAAAAGGAGAAATATTACTAAAGAATTGCAATTATTAAAAATTGTATGCGTATCTATAGTGCGAAAGAAAAAATATATATGAAATCGCAAATTAGAGTTGTTCCATTTGAATGATTTTATTTACTTTACAACCTTTAAATATATGATTATATTTTATTATTTATGAAGATCATACCGTTATATTGTGTCTAAGGTACAAAATGATATTTTTCATAATACATATACCATATAAATATATATGTGATCTCATAGAAATCTTGTTTTATATATGTGTTCTCGGTGTGTGTTAGTTAAAATTTCTAAAATGATAGGTTCAATGTTTTTGATTCATCTTTGGAATCTGCATCTATCTCTAGCATATTGTTCCCATAGACTTTTTCGTGCTGTTCTATATGCAAAATTCCATGTGTATAAATTAAAAACTTGAACGTTCAAGTTAAATCTCACCATTTTTTTATTGTTTTTTATTTGTTCCATCTGTTTGTTAAAGTTTATTTGTTTTTAGTAAATGTATCTATGTATTCAAACAGTTTCTAGCAGCACATCTAGTTTTAGAATTCGTTGGATAGTTATTACTATTATGTACAGGACACATTGATGTGAAGTTTTCAATGTTGTATAGTGATGCCATATCTTTGGTAAGATCTATAATATCAGCTCTCCTTTCACAAAAATTTTTTCAAAGAGTTCTAAATAATAATTTAAAACAGCAGATATTTGACTATATTCAATTTCACCTTCATTCCACTTTAGTCCATTTATATTCCTTTCACAATACAGATTTTGATATTTTGCGTCAGCATTAAGTTCTTTTTCCGAATATGGTGGTTTGAAATAGAATATAAGAGGAACTAAACTTCCTTTTTCCACAACTGCTAATTCTTTTAAAAAATACTGTTTCTCATTTCCTCGTAAAAATTGTAAATCAGCTATTAGGAAATACTTTCCTTCCATGGCAAAGTGTAGTAATGAAATGACAAAATATTTTTGAATTTTCATGCTCTTATATACTGATTTTGCTATAAATATAACTGAGAATATGTTTATTTTTTTAGTTTTTATAATGGTTATGTTATATCACCCGTTCACTATGATGGTAGCAGGACCATCGTGTTGCGGTAAAACTCCTTTTATTCAAAATTTAATAGAATATATGAATACAGTTATTCAACCGCAAATACAAAAATTTATATGGTGTAATCCTGATAAGAACGCGATTCCAATAAACATTAAAAAAATTGAATATTCGTCGAATATACCGGATTTGACTGAAAATCTTAACTCTTTGCTAATAGTAATAGATGATATGATGTTGGATTCAAATAATAAAAACATTTGCGAATTAATTACTAGAGGATCACATCATAGAAACTTATCTGTAATATTCACATCTTAAAATGTATTCCATCAAGGTAAATTTTCAAGAAATATTTCTCTCAATTACAAATACTTGATACTTTTCAAAAACCCTAGAGACAAGTCACAGATTTTGCTATTATCACGTTAAATTTACCCTAATAAAATGAAAGAATTCCAAAAAGTATTTAATGAAGTAACACTAAGATCGCACGGTTATATTTTTATAGATCTTAGTCAGGATATTAACGATCTAATTCGATTGATAAGTGATATATTGGGAGAGAATTTGTGTTATTGTGGAACAGACGATTTAGATAATTTAAGTGATAAATATGAAACGATTGAAGGCAAACCAACATATATTGCATCTATTAAAAAACTCTAAACCGAAATTCCAAAAAAATATTATAAAACATTGCGACCATGAAGTAATAAAAACATTGTGTGAAATAGCGTTGAATATATTGAAAGGTAATTGTAATTTAGGTCAAAAAGTAGTAAAACAATTGAAAAAGTATAAAAAGGAGTTGAGACTGTTGAGTTGCCACAAAAAGTCTTCAACTCGTAAACGGAAAACCATTATTCAACGGGGCGTATTTTTACCTACACTAATTGGCGCTGTACTATCAGGAATAATTGGAAAATTTTTAAAATGAACAACATGTTCAATAAAATGATTTTAGTGAAGCCAGAGATTTATGAGAAACTCAAACATAATACTGATATTGAATTCAGTGATTTGAATAACAAAATGAGAATAATTATCTTAAATAAAAATTTGTCGGATATTCAAATATGGTATTTATTTCGCCAAAACCTCTATAAATTAAGTAATAAAAATAGAAAAAGTATATCTCAAAATAAAAACGAGGTAAATAAACAGAAAAATATAAAATATTACGAATCAAAAGGTGTTCAACCTTGTCCAAAACCGTTTTTACGCGATGCAGAAGCTCAGTCGGAACATATCGATAACAAAAATTTTGGTATGCAATTTCCAATAGAGGAGGTTTATGAACAAGAACCACTTGACGACGACGAAGTTTTTATTGATGATGAAAAAGAAGAGGAAATATATTCAAAAGCATTCTCTGCCGCAAAATCAGGAGAACGTCTTAGAAAAAGGAAATCAATTAAAAATGTACAACTATTTGAGACTGATACTGGAGATATTATCACTGTCCTTTAAACAGTCCAAGTCCACCTCAAAAAAAAGAAAAAACTATAAATAGTAATAAAATGGATACAAAACAATTAAGCCGTGTTTTACGCTCAAATAGAGCTGCTGGTTACGCTCAAACCGAACTTAATTTTCCGATACATAAAGCCAAGTCTACAAGTAATACACAATGGACAACATACAAATGAAGGATGAATTTTACATTACATTACTTAGTGATTCATCTACGCATTACTATCCCGAAAATACATTGTCATCTTTTACAAATAAAATTAATAAATATATGTGTGATTCTAGTTGGAAAGTTGGTGTTTCTGAAATTTATGTTAATGATTTTATTCCAAATACATATGGTGAAGATTGGAAAATGAGTACCCAAGTATAAATTGAGGGTAAGCAAGATAAAGATTTAATAGCCGTTGGAACATTGTATATTCCTTATGATGAAAAACAAATGTTATGTGATTGGAAAGTTTTTCTATTGCCGACACTGATTCAAAATATTAGACCATTTCAAAGATTTTCAAGAAAAGAAGTTGAACGACAGCTGATTTACGGTATTTTTAATTTTATAAATGATGATGCCAATTATGTAAAACCGGCAAAACCAGAAGAGTTGTCTGAAACCATATCTTACACTACCATATGTGTGAATAAACCAAAAATAGATATAAAATTAAGAGCAAATTTCTCTTATTCTTTAGAAAGGCTTTTAAAAACATGTTTCAAACCAAGTATCATCGAAAATTGCAGGTTTTAAGAAATTTAAACCACGTGAAATAGAAGGTTTCAAAATGTTTTTAGCTAGTGTACAATTAATTCCAATTATTAAACCGGATATGTTTTTTATATACTCGGATATTATAGAACCACAAAATATAGCTGATAAAAATGTGAGATGTTTAAGAACTATCAATGTTCAAAATACTTTTAATGATATAGTAAAAGACTTCAGAAATATTCAATATTGTAAAGTAGAGAAATCATTTAATAGTATTTCAATACTTTTATCCGATAAATATTATTACAAAGTAAATTTTTCCAATAGTTCAATTGCTACAAAAATTGTATTGCATTAAAAAGTATAAATAAAGCCTATCATTGTAGAAAAATACATCATTTCACTTATAATATACTCGATTCAGTCAGGAAGAGGTTTGGAAGATATTGGTCATTTGTTTTACTCAAGTCTCCCGTATCAAAGAGGACGACGATTATTTAGACCATTATTTAGTTCAGCTATAAGCTCTGGTATTAATGCATTATCTGATATTGCATCAGGTGCAAATGTCAAGGAAGTGATGAAAGATCGTGGTAAAGAAATTGTTAAAAATATCAGACGTGGTGCTGTTCGAAAACTTAATGAAATGTATGGATCTGGGAAAAGGAAAAGAAATATAAAAACTAAAACTATAAAAAGAATAGCTTTAAAACGTTTAAGTTATTTAATAAGAAAACGACGCCAAGTTAAGAGCAAAAATAGAAAAAAAGATATTTTTGATTAAAATGAGTGAATGTATGAAATCTGAATTGGATATTTTTAAAACACAATTCAGTTCAGCATTTTACTATCTGAAGAAGTTTGTTAAAATCCTATTGCTTCTTTAGATAATTCATCAACTATTGAATTTGTTTCTCTAGGATATGGTGATACATACAGGGATTTATCTTCAACATATTTGAGATTAAAGTTGCAAATAACTAAAAAAGATGGAACTCTTTGGAATAATGATCAAACACCTGATAAACAATTGATACCACAACCTAGTGTGGTTAATAATATTTTACATTCATTAATAAAACAATGCAATGTTCAATTAAATGGAAAAAATATTACTCCATCCGACGGAAATTATCACTATAGAGCATACATTGAATCATTACTCCATTACGGAAACGATGCAGCTACAACTCATTTAGAATGTGCTGGGTGGACGTTAGATAAAGGAAATATTGCAAAATCAGATAATATTGGTTCAAAAGAACGACAGAAACTTTACAATAATAGCAATGTAGTAGAACTTATGGATAAATTTCATATCGATATGTTTAATCAACCTACTCTTTTAATAAATGGTGTTGATGTCCGAATTTTATTTACTTTAGAGAACCCGGAAATTTATATGTTTTCAACAGATACTGATGAATCCTAATTGAAAATCAAGCAAAGCAAATTTAAGCAAATTTACTAATGAAACACGTTACAGTTACTCCAGGTATTTTGCTCGCTCATAATTCAGTTTTGGAAAAAAGTACGGCTAAATATTTTTACAAAAAAGTTTAAGTAAAATAATTCACTATCCCAATGAATAGTCAAAACATATTATTAAATAATATTTTCATTGAACAATTACCAAACACATTAATATTTTGTATGACTGAAAATTCAGGATATTCGGGGAAACGATCTAAAAATCCTTTCAATTTTAAACACTTTGATATTAATCAATTTGCATTATCTGTTAACGATGTACAAGTTCCCAATTTAGCAATAGAAACTAATTTTTCTGACGAAAATAATTGTTTCACTAGAGCATATAATACACTTTTTACTGGCACCGGAATACATCACAACGATAAAGGACATAACAACAAAAACAATGTTTAATAATGGTTTTTTTAAGTTGGCATTTGACTTAACACCAGATTCATCGGGTAATGAAGTGTGCCAAGGTTTACTCAAGCAAGGAACTGTAAGAATTGAAACAAAATTATCAAAACCACTTTCCTTTACCTTAACAGCTATCGTATATGGAGAGTGTGAGGCAAATAATCAAATAGATAAAAATCGTAACGTTTAGACAAATCTCTAAATAAAGTTTCTATATACAAACAGAAAATCCATAAAATCTATAAAACATGGAGAAATTATTGTGTTTTCAGCGCAACAACATGAATTTCTTAGAGATTGCGGAAATTTTGAAATGTAATAATAGTACAAAGAAATTATTTAACGGAGTTTGGGCACTGGATCGTATACCAAAAGTTATCAAAAGACCATATTTTTTCATAGTAAATACACAGATGGCTAAAGATCCTGGTGAACATTGGCTGGCAATTTTTATACCAAAAGAAGGATGTATAGAATACTTTGATTCTTATGGACGATCTCCGCGTGAAAAATAAATTGTTAATTTATTTAAAAAATATTGTATTTAATGAAATACGTTTGCAAAGTGATTTTTCGGATTATTGTGGTCAGTTTGTTGCTTTTACCTATATTATCGATGCTCTGGTAAAAGTATGAATAATTTTTTAAATTTATTTAATAATGTTGATAATATTAAAAATAAAATAGAAAATGATAAGTGTATACGGAAAGAATGTAAACGTATACTTAGAGAAAATAAAAATGTACAGTGATGTGTTACGAAGATGTATAAATATTAATATATGAAATATACTAATTATTATTCAGTTTGTTTGAAACAATGGAAAAATGCGTTAGTAACAACAATCTATTATTATCTTACATATATTTTTTGAATAAGAATCATACATTAGCTGTATCGACAGGTTTTGATGCAGAGTATTATGCAACAAGAATTTCATTTCAACGTATTCGTAATAATCAATTTTCTTTTTATAATTTTACTTATGATGAATGGAATGAAGTATATACACAATTTAAAAAAATATGCTGAAAAATATTTACATAACAATATCTATTTAAATATTAAACCTTATTATAAAGCACAAAAATTTTTTATTTTGAGGAAAAAGAAGGGAGAAAATGTCTATGTTATTAGAAATATTCTAAATTTAGTTATAACATAATCTAAATATATAAGTATATGTCAGGAAAACAAAAATTAAAACTACAAGACGAAATATATATTCCGCAAGGTTACTAGAACGTTAAGTGTAATTACTCAAGATTATTTTTTGAAATTATGTTAAAAGAAAAAATTAAAAAATTACTACAAACAAATATCGAAAATTATAAAAGGAATTACCTAGTTATATAATAAAACTGTATTATTAAAATTTATATGTATTTGTTTTATTTATTTAAAATTGTATTAGAGATAAAAGATAGTTAAAGATTAAAAGACAATTCAAATTGTTAAATCAGTTAAAGATTAAAAGACAATTCAAAGGATTAACTATTTCTTTTATTAAATAGATATAGATTAAAAAGTTGGCTCGATTTAAATTACCAATTTTCAAAATAAAATAAAGTGTAAAAACGAAGAAATTTATAATTTTATTTTCTTACTTACAATGCCTACGAAAGACTTTATAATTGCTTATTCTTCTATATTCTTCATGTGTATAATATGTATATTTTTTACGGGATTGATTTAAAAAAGTATATAAACGAAGAAATTTATAATTTTATTTTATTTATACTTCGCAATGGATGTGGAAGACTTCCTCAAAATTTATCCATCTATATTACTGGATGAATATAAACAACGTATTATATATTTACAAGAACATTTAGAAAATTTTGGAAGGAAGACAAAGTACAATTTAAAATGGGGTATACACTTTATTTCATGTCCTTGAGCTTACGATAATTCAACTTCAGCACCAGATATCTGCGAAGGAGATTTATACAAAAAGGTCTAAATGATACATGGCAAATATATTTGGTTGAAATGATCCCTTATGGTTAATTCAATAAAGGATATAAATCATAGTATTTAATCGGCTTATTTTTTCCCATGCAAACATAAGTGTCCCTCTACAGACCAAAATACTGGACCAATTTTAATAAAACAACAGCCAAAAGAAAGATCTTTTTTGCTTTCATCTTCTTCTTTAATTTTTCTTTTTAATTAAGCCATATTTCAGATGAAAAATAGGTGTACATTTAGTATAAAATAGCCACGCCGTTTAGCTTTGTGAAATATTTTGAGTCGCCTTTCTGTAGAAATGTAATTCATTTTCGGTTGTGATTCGTGGTTCAATTAATCTATTATTATGCACCGACTTATTTTTTTCTTTTTATGAATTTTTAACTAAGTTGTTGAAATTATGAAGGAGATTAAAATCATTTTAAATTTTTTTTTTTCTTATTTTGTTTTTTCTGTACCCAAACAGAAAGTGTTGATTCTATTCTATGATGCAAGTTTGTGTGTCAAATCAATAATTAGATATAGAACAAAATAAATATATAGCTACATAAATAGAAACATCTAAACGAGGAAGAATACAGTTGCCTTTGTCAACTCTTAGATACCCGTACGAACCGTTAGTATGTTCACAGCCTGTCACTCTGCTTACAATATTATTTGTTTAATATTTTAGTATTTTAAAATAATTTGGGTGAATTTTATAATTTCTAGAACTATGGGTTGTACATATATTCAAACTATATGTTTATATGTACATTCTTCAAAAGTAGATTCTAACCTTTCACATAACGATTATCAATCCAAAATTTTTTCAAATATTCTATAGTACCATTTAATACTAAGCGGTAAATATATATTAAATTTACTTAGTACAAAATAGTAAATATAATTTTAAATATTATATTATATTATATTTAAATATTCCATTGACAGAATAATTTCTTATTAGTACAATAAAATACATATATGTATGTAAATACGGCGCTATATAATATACATCTATATTCTTATCATTCATTCACTAGTGACATATAGATATGTAAATAAACATGATATTATATAAGTATGTATATATATTAATATCATATAAATAAAAATTCTTCACAACATAACGGTTGTTTATTTATTTACATTTTTATGTACTACGCATTATATCCTCAACAATTTCAAATTATCGAGTAAAACAAAATGCAAAAAATTCGTTAAAGAAATTTGTTAGAAAATTTGAAAAAATCAAGTAACACTTTCGTCAATTATAAAGTAACCCTATACTATTTTAAGTAACCCTAAAAGTTATTAACAGAAATAAGAGTATAATGTTGAAGCTTTAATTTTTGTGTATTACTTAAAAAAAATTTTAACAGGTGTTCAAGTTACAGGTGTTTAAAAATAGGAAATTTTCAGTTTTTTACGCCTTACAGTTCCTAAACGAGGAGTGATACAAAAAAAAATTTTGAAATGACTCATACTTATTTTCAAAGATCTAACTTCTGTCAAAATTTCTTTCTTTTTTTCTTCTCAAAAAAAGCTTAAACCGTTTAGAAGATAGAGGGGTTGAAGGATTTTGCAAAATTTGATTTTCACATAACGGTAAATTAAGACACCGTATGCCGCAAGTATGTATTTATTGCATATATACTTTTAAAGCTAATAAAAGTAGTAATCGTTTGGCGTTTTCAAAATGAAGATATACCTTATACAACTTGTGATATAGCAATTTAAATATAGAGCTTTTTTGAACCTTTGGGGAGCTGTAGCTCCGTTCATATGTATGTATGTATGTATATTAGATGTGTTCATATGTGTTCATATGTATGTATATTAGATGTGTATATTTTTATATACCCATATAATTTTTTTAAACGTTTATTTAAAAAAAAAAAAAACGAACTTTATAGTTAGAACTATATAGAAAAGAGCATATATGTATATTATATAGCGCCGTATTTACATACATATATGTATTTTATTGTACTTATAAGAAATTATTCTGTCAATGGAATATTTAAATATAATATAACTAGCAGAGTACTCGGCGTTGCCCGGAGTATTTGATCGGCTTTATGAAATAAAAATTATTAACTTTTGCTTTTGAGTTAATATAATTTAATTAATATAGTTAACGTATATTTATAATATTTTCATATACTGGTAGTTAATATTCTATTTTTTATTACATTTAGTTAAATTGAATAAACAGAGCGAGGATTTAGAGATAATTTGTCTACAAAAAATCTTTAAAGGAATCAATAATCAATTGAGTACACAATTACGGCGAAGTGAGTTTTTACAATATATACGTTAATACCTAAACATAAAATTGCATTTCAATTATAAAAGACCATAATGTAATAATTTTTTTTCGTAAGTAATGTCACTTCATGTTTTTGTGAATTATCCTTTTAAGCACATTTTGAAAAATTTGCTATTAGTTTCGCTCTGTCAATCCTTCTGTTTCCAAAACTTATATACTGTTTAATAAAGAGCAATGAAATATTAACTATGCATAGGTCTCTTAAAAGAGTAATGTTGTAGAATAACTTTTTTATGTACCCTCACCGTTGGAGATCCTACAGCACCGACAACTCTTCAAATTTTGAAAAAACTTCTTTTTAAATGCGTACATTTCAGGTTCTGTTTAACATATTTTCAATATAAAAAATACATGATTGTTTTTTACCTTTATAAATCTACCAGAATTTTTTAAGTTTACTTTTTCTAATTATGTTTCCAAATTGATTGGCTAAAAATATGTGTCAAAATTGTATATGGATAAGAATGTAAGGTTTTCTGTTCTTTAAATATGTATGTAGTCATTTTTGATTAAATGTTGTACAGAAATGTGAATATGTTTTCTAATTTAATTGATTAAGTTTGCAGTATTTTTAAATATACGGATATTATACATACAATATGTACATATTTCAATGATATTTTATGGGAAATATGTTATACACATGCATCTTATATAGGTGGACTACATCTAAAGACCACATTTAAGTAATGCATTTCCGAATGATGACATGATGATTGTCTAATGTAGGAGATTGTTTCTGTATTTTAACAACGGCCGAAAATGTTATGTTGCTAAGACTTAAACACTGTATTCTTAAGATACTGGATAAGGTTACTTTAATTTATGTTCTATATTAGAAATTTGCATTGAAAGGTTTTTATGGAATATTAGAAACAGTATAGATAAAAGTAAAGAGTGTTGGAAATATCTTTTTAATAATAATAACAATACACAAAATTAGGCAAAATATTATTAATAAGTGCTCGTGCGGAAATGGGTTAACAAACGTTAACAAACATTTTGTCACAGGCTTTATTTAGAACCATAAATTCATCCTGCCAAATTAGACAGAAATTAGAAACAAAATTTTTTTTACACAGTCGATCGTGTCGAAATATGTTAATGTAAACTGCAACAAAATTTATTGAATGAGTTTGTGTGCCAAAGTGCAATACTTGTGCAAATTTTCAATTGGTCAAATCGTTTAAGCCCAAAAACAAAAAATGAGAATTTCATGGTCTGAAGCCTGATGGGTTAATGTATCGTAACCAAATCAACTCAGAAAGCTTTTGTTATAAAGACCTACACTTTTGTAAATTTTCAAGTCAATTGGTAAAACCGTTTAAGTGCGACAACATAGAAATTAAAAAAATTTATTGAGCCTTGGTGCCGAAACGGGTTAATGGATCGTAACCTAATCACCTCAGTGGGCTCCTGTGGTAAAGAGCTACAATTTTGTAAATTTTTAATTCAATTTGCAAAACCGTTTAAGCGCGACAACAAAGAAATTGAAAAACTTCATTAAGTCCCGGTGCCGAAACGGGTTAATGGATCGTAACCAAATCAACTCAGTGAGCTGCCGTGGTAAAGAGCTACACTTTGATAAATTTTTAACTCAATTGGTCAAACAGTTTAAGCGCGACAACTAAGTAAATTACAAAACTTCACTGACCCCTGGTGCCGAAATCGGTTAATGGATCGTAACCAAATCAACTGAGTTTGCTTCTGTGGTAAAGAGCTACAATATTGTCAATTTTCAACGCAATTGGTCAAACCGTTTAAGCAGGACAACAGAAAAATTTAATGAACTTCGTTCGGCTCTCCTGCCCAAACGGGTTAACGGAACTTCATAAAAATTTATCACAGGCTTTTTTTCGGACCGTAAAACCACTATACAAAATTGGACATAAATCGGAAACAAAAATTTTTTTGGAAGCCCGCCGGGCCGAATCCGGGTAACATATTGTATCCCAATATCTTCGGCACCCGTCCAAAGCTAAGAAGATCATTTGTGCAAATTTTCAACTCAATCGATCAAACCGTTTAGGCAGGACAACGAAAAAACGAAACGGCTTTAAATGGCTCTCGGGCCGCAATGGGTTACTGAACCAAAACACCATGTAGCCTATAACACTTTCCGGGGTCGTAGAAATGTTCCTGCAAAATGTGGTTGCAATCAGACTGGTGGTTTTTACGTGAAAAGGGCACAAACAAACAAACAAACAAAAAAACAAACAAACAAACAAACAGAATTTCTGCTTTATATATTAGAAGAAGATATAATATTTAAAATTATACTTATTATTTTGTACTAAGTAAATTTAATATACATTTACCGCTTAGTATTAAATGGTACTATAGAATATTTGAAAAAGTTTTGGATTGATAATCGTTATGTGCAAGGTTAGAATCTGCTTTTGAAGAATGTAGATCGATGCAACCGACTTATTAATACCCTACACCTGAATAATTCAAATTAAATTAAAAACCCATAAGTGTTTTTGGCAGCTGCTTGTACTTCTCCCCTTTTCTGTCTTATTCAACTCGAATTTCAAGAACGTAAAAGAGGCATCCGCTTGACACCCTTGTATAAAATTTTAAGTTTCTATCTTTTTTTTTTTTTTATTTGATTTAATTTCAGATAATTTTACAATATATATAAAATTATGTATAAGAAATTATTTAATTAAAACTACAATCTAATAAATTATACAATTACAATTAATTTTAGTTTTAGAATAATTATTTTGAATTCTCTAATTTTACTTATTTCCAGTTTTTAATTTCTAAAGTTTTTTATATATTTTTTAAGTTTTCTATTAAATATTTCCAAAGTTTGACTCTTTCTAATTTCTAATGGTAATGAATTAAAGATTTTAACAGCACTACATTTTAAACTTTTTTGTTTCATTGTGGTTCTAGATTTAGGTATTTCAATGTGTTTTTTATTTCTAGTATGATATTTATGAACATTTTCTCTAGTTATTAAATTTAAATTTGATTTAAGATAACTATTTATAATTTTATAAATGTATTTGCCTTTTTCAAAATAGATTAATTGGTTAATGTCTAATTCATTTGTTTTTTTATATATGTAGTTAGTACTGGTTCTGTAATTATATTTGAAAAGAATTTTTAGGGCTTTATTCATTAAAATACCAATTTGATTAATATGGAAGTTTGAGCAATGGCTCCAACTACATATATTATACCTTATTCTTGATAGTATATGACTATTATAGATAAGCTTGGCCGCATGCTGGGAAATACCGCCACATCTTTTTATAGCTAATATAATAGGCATAATTTTTTTCTTCACGTTTTTGATATGATTGTCCCATTTCAAATTATCATCAATTATTAATCCCAGATATTTAACATTATCTACTCTTTCAATAGTTGTATCTCTTATTTTAAGAGTAATATTTTCGTTATTTCTTTTTTGCGTTTTAAATAACAAATAGTTGGTTTTTTTTGCGTTTATGCAGAGTTCATTGTAATCTAGCCAATTACATATCTCATTTAGATCCTTATTTAGTATATTTTCCAGTTCTTTTACTGATCTAGCCTTTGCAATGATATTAGTGTCATCTGCATAAACGTTATAATTTGAAATAAAATTATTCTTCGGCATATTCATTATATATAGAAGGTACAACAACTGTCCTAGCAGTGAGCCTTGAGGTACACCAGTTTTTATAGTAAGTTCATCGCTGAGCACTTCGTTCACTTTAACACACTGAGTTCTATTTGTTAAGTAACTACTTAATAAAAGATTACGAGTACCTCTTATACCCAGTACATCTAGAAAATTAATTAGTCTACGATGATTTACTACATCAAAAGCTTTTGTAAGATCAATAAATACTGCACCGACGAAATATCCTTCATCAAGTGAATCATAAATATGTTCTAACGTAGCTGTTATTGCGGATTCTGTACCGCTGTTCTCTAGGAAACCATATTGATTTGGATCAAAACCAATTGTTTTTGAAATAAAATTTCTTATCCTTATATTAATTACTTTTTCATATACTTTGGATATTGAGTTCAGGATGGAAATTGGTCTATAATTACCACATTCATCTTTAGAACCACTTTTATGAATTGGCACTATGTACGCTTTTTTTAATGAATCTGGGAAAACTCCTTCTTCAAAGCATTTATTTATTAATGTTGCCAATGTTTGTTTGATAATATTCACTAATTCTTGTAAATGCTTTACTGTTATTTTACCTAATCCTGGGGCTGAATTTCTGTTTAACTTCATAATAATTTGATAAATCTCTGTTTCAGTAACTGGTCTAAGAAATAATGTTTTATTATTTCTTATGTGTTCTATAGTTACTGTATTATTTTTATTTATTCCTTTAATTATGGATTCTCCTACTTCATTAAAAAATTCATTTAAAGTGTTTGCCATTTCGTTTTCATCCTTTGTCTTTTCCCCACTTTTTTTTGCAATGCTAGTAATAGGTTCTAAAATTTCCTTATTAGTATTCCTTATAGTATTATTTAAGACTTTCCACAATTTTCTACAGTTATTTCCTGAATTTTCAATGCTCTTATTGATATGGTTTTTTTCAGCCTCTTTTATCTGTTTATCGACCTTTCTCTTAAATAGATCATATTTTATCTTTTTATCTCTGTTATTTGGATCTTAATTATTTTCGAAGATTGGTAGTCCTTGGGAGGTTTGTGTCAGCTACCCGAATTGCCACTCCAATTCATCGAATCCATCTCAGGAACATAAAGAAAACTTGCCAGAACACCATTCTATTAAATTTAAAGATTCTACTTTTGTTGGTTTTGGAGATATGTTCGTTGCTCTTGTGCTCGTCCGGAAGTTTCCAAAATACGAACCCATGGTTCAAATTCTTTCAAATGTCAGTTTCCAATTTTACAGAAAAGGAAACATAACAGAACACCTTCATACTAAAAATAAAAGTTCTACCTTTGTTGGTTGTGCAGATATATTCGTTTGCTCTGGGGCTCATCCGGAAGCTTCCAAGATTTGAACCCATGGACCAAATCCTCACAAATTTCGGAAACATAAATCAAACATGAAGGAACACCATTCTGCCTAATTTAAAGGTTATATCTTTGTTGCATTTGGAGATAATCTCATTTGCTCTGGGGCTCGTTCGGAAGCTTCCAAAACCAAACCCATGGACCAAATCCTCTTAAATTTCAGAGACATAAATCAAACACGAAAGAACACCATTGTACCAAATTCAAAGGTTCTACCTTTGTTCGTATTGGATATAATCTCATTTGCTCTGCGGCTCGTTCGGAAGCTTCCAAAATCCGAATCCACGGTTCAAATCCTTTCAAATTTAAACCCATGGCCAAATCCTCTCAAATTTCAGAGACCTAAATCAAACATGAAAAAACACCATTCGGCCAAATTTAAAGGTTATATCTTTGTTGTTTTTGGAGATAATCTCATTTGCTCTGGGGCTCGTTCGGAAGCTTCCAAAATCCGAACCCATGTACCAAATCCTCTTAAATTTCAGAGACATAAATCGAACGGGAAGGAACATCATTGTACAAAATTTAAAAGTTCTATCTTTGTTGGTTTTGGAGATAATATCGTTTACTCTGGGGCTCGTTCGGAAGTTTCCAAAATCCGAACCCATGGACCAAATCCTCTCAAATTTCTGAGACTTAAATAAAACATGAAAGAACACCACTCTGCCAAATTTAAAGGTTATATCTTTGTTGGTTTTAGAGATACTCTCATTTGCTCTGGTGCTCTTTCGGAAGCTTCCAAATCCAAACCCATGGACCAAATCCTCTTAAATTTCAGAGACATAAATCGAACGGGAAGGAACATCATTGTATAAAATGTAAAGGTTATATATTTGTTGGTTTTGGAGATAATCTCATTTGTTCTGGTGCTCGTTCGGAAGCCTCCAAATCCAAACCCATGGACCAAATCCTCTTAAATTTCAGAAACATAAATCGAACGGGAAGGAGCATCATTGTACAAAATTTAAAGGTTATATCTTAGTTGGTTTTGGAGATAATCTCATTTGCTCTGGTGCTCGTTCGGAAGCTTCCAAAACCCAAACCCATGGACCAAATCCTCTTAAAATTCAGAGACATAAATCGAACGGGAAGGAACATCATTGTATAAAATGTAAAGGTTATATATTTGTTGGTTTTGGAGATAATCACATTTGCTCTGGTGCTCGTTCGAAAGCTTCCAAATCCAAACCCATGGATCAAATCCTCTAAAATTTCAGAGACATAAATCGAACGGGAAGGAACATCATTGTACAAAATTTAAAGGTTATATCTTTGTTGGTTTTAGAGATAATCTCGTTTACTCTGGGGCTCGTTCGGAAGTTTCCAAAATCCGAACCCATTAACCAAATCCTCTCAAATTTCAGAGACTTAAATAAAACATGAAAGAACACTACTCTGCCAAATTTAAAGGTTATATCTTAGTTGATTTAGGAGATAATCTCATTTGCTTTGGTGCTCGTTCGGAAGTTTCCAAATCCAAACCCATGAACCAAATCTTCTTAAATTTCATAGACATAAATCGAACGGGAAGGAACATCATTGTACAAAATTTAAAGGTTCTATCTTTGTTGGTTTTGGAGATAATCTCATTTGCTCTGGTGCTCGTTCGGAAGCTTCCCAAATCCAAACCCATGGACCAAATCCTCTTAAATTTCAGAGACATAAATCGAACGGGAAGGAACATCATTGTACAAAATTTAAAGGTTCTATCTTTGTTGGTTTTGGAGATAATATCGTTTGCTCCGGAATCATTCGGAAGCTTCCAGAATCCGAACCCATGGACGGATTTTGTCCAGATTCGAACTTAGCTTCTCTTTCGTAATTAGCAACCTACTATATTAATTTCATCAAGATAGCTTCATTAGTTTTTGAGTTATCGTGTAAACGGACGGACGGACATCATTAAATCGACTCAGGAGGTGATCCTGTTTCAGAATATATATACATGTCTATATCTAACTCGCTTCCTTTTGGTGGTTACAAACACCATACCAAAGTTAATATACCCTATACTTTATGTGTAGGATATAAAAAACACCATTCGGCCAAATTTAAAGGTTATATCTTTGTCGTTTTTGGAGATAATCTCATTTGCTCTGGATCTCGTTCAGAAACTTCCAAAATCCAAACCCATGGACCACATCCTCTTAAATTTTAGAGACATAAATCAAACTGGAAGGAACATCATTATAAAAAATTTAAAGGTTCTATCTTTCTTGGTTTTGGAGATAATCTCGTTTGCTCTGGGGCTCGTTCGGAAGCTTCCAAAATCCGAACCCACGGACCAAATCTTCTTAAATTTCAGAGACATCAATCGAACGGGAAGGACCATCATTGAACAAAATTTAAAGATTCTATTTTTGTTGGTTTTGGAGATAATCTCGTTTGCTCTGGTGCTCGTTCGGAAGCTTCCAAAACCAAACCCATGGACCAAATCCTCTTAAATTTCAGAGACATAAATCGAACGGGAAGGAACATCATTGTACAAAATTTAAAGGTTATATCTTAGTTGGTTTTGGAGATAATCTCATTTGCTCTGGGGCTCGTTCGGAAGTTTCCAAAATCCGAACCCATGGACTAAATCCTCTCAAATTTCAGAGACTTAAATAAAACATGAAAGAACACCACTCTGCCAAATTTAAAGGTTATATCTTTGTTGGTTTTGGAGATAATCTCATTTGCTCTGGTGCTCGTTCGGAAGCTTTCAAATCCAAACCCATGGACCAAATTCTCTGAAATTTCAGAGACATAAATCGAAAGGGAAGGAACATCATTGTACAAAATTTAAAGGTTATATATTTGTTGGTTTTGGAGATAATCTCATTTGCTCTGGTGCTCGTTCGGAAGCTTCCAAATCCAAACCCATTGACCAAATTCTCTGAAATTTCAGAGACATAAATCGAACGGGAAGGAATATCATTGTACAAAATTTAAAGGTTATATCTTAGTTGGTTTTGGAGATAATCTGATTTGCTCTGGTGCTCGTTCGGAAGCTTCCAAATCCAAACCCATGGACCAAATCCTCTTAAATTTCACAGACATAAATCGAACGGGAAGGAACATCGTTGTACAAAATTTAAAGGTTATATCTTATTTGGTTTTGGAGATAATCTCATTTGCTCTGGTGCTCGTTCGGAAGCTTCCAAATCCAAACCCATGGACCAAATCCTCTTAAGTTTCATAGACATAAATCGAACGGGAAGGAGCATCATTGTAAAAAATTTAAAGGTTATATCTTATTTGGTTTTGGAGATAATCTCATTTGCTCTGGTGCTCGTTCGGAAGCTTCCAAATCCAAACCCATGGACCAAATCCTCTTAAGTTTCATAGACATAAATCGAACGGGAAGGAGCATCATTGTAAAAAATTTAAAGGTTATATCTTAGTTGGTTTTGGAGATAATCTCATTTGCTCTGGTGCTCGTTCGGAAGCTTCCAAATCCAAACCCATGGACCAAATCCTCTTAAGTTTCATAGACATAAATCGAACGGGAAGGAGCATCATTGTAAAAAATTTAAAGGTTATATCTTAGTTGGTTTTGGAGATAATCTCATTTGCTCTGGTGCTCGTTCGGAAGCTTCCAAATCCAAACCCATGGACCAAATCCTCTTAAATTTCACAGACATAAATCGAACGGGAAGGAACATCGTTGTACACAATTTAAAGGTTATATCTTATTTGGTTTTGGAGATAATCTCATTTGCTCTGGTGCTCGTTCGGAAGCTTCCAAATCCAAACCCATGGACCAAATCCTCTTAAGTTTCATAGACATAAATCGAACGGGAAGGAGCATCATTGTAAAAAATTTAAAGGTTATATCTTAGTTGGTTTTGGAGATAATCTCATTTGCTCTGGTGCTCGTTCGGAAGCTTCCAAATCCAAACCCATGGACCAAATCCTCTTAAATTTCATAGACATAAATCGAACGGGAAGGAACATCGTTGTACACAATTTAAAGGTTATATCTTATTTGGTTTTGGAGATAATCTCATTTGCTCTGGTGCTCGTTCGGAAGCTTCCAAATCCAAACCCATGGACCAAATCCTCTTAAATTTCACAGACATAAATCGAACGGGAAGGAACATCGTTGTACAAAATTTAAAGGTTATATCTTATTTGGTTTTGGAGATAATCTCATTTGCTCTGGTGCTCGTTCGGAAGCTTCCAAATTCAAACCCATGGACCAAATCCTCTTAAATTTTATAGACATAAATCGAACGGGAAGGAGCATCATTGTAAAAAATTTAAAGGTTATATCTTAGTTGGTTTTGGAGATAATCTCATTTGCTCTGGTGCTCGTTCGGAAGCTTCCAAATCCAAACCCATGGCCCAAATCCTCTTAAATTTCATAGACATAAATCGAACGGGAAGGAGCATCATTGTAAAAAATTTAAAGGTTATATCTTTGTTGGTTTTGGAGATAATCTCGTTTGCTCCGGAATCATTCGGAAGCTTCCAGAATCCGAACCCATGGACGGATTTTGTCCAGATTCGAACTTAGCCTTTCCTTCGTAATTAGTAACCTACTATATAAATTTCATCAAGATAGCTTCATTAGTTTTTGAGTTATCGTGTAAACGGACGAACGGACGGACTTCGTTAAATCGACTCAGGAGGTGATCCTGAATCAGAATATATATATATGTCTATATCTAACTCGCTTCCTTTTGGTGGTTACAAACACCATACCAAAGTTAATATACCCTATACTTTAGGTGTAGGGTATAATAATATTGTAAGCAAAGTGACAGGCTGTGAACAGACTAACGGTTCGTACGGGTATCTAAGAGTTGACAAAGGCAACTGTATTCTTCCTCGTTTTTTTTTCTCTTTGTTGTTGTTTTTGTTTGGTTTAAAATTATTAAGTGAGCATATTTATTACAAGTACTTAAGAAGTATTATGATAAAAGAGTAATTTTAGATTAATAGGTACATTATAAAGAATTTAGAAAATTTTTAAAATTTTCAAAATTGAATGTATTAATTTGAAAATTATAAATCAGCAGAAAGATCTGTATTAAATTGATTTACCTAAATTAATAAAATTGAAAGACGTATGAATTTACAATTTTAGACTGAACTGAAACCTTATTAAAAAATGAATGTAAATAATATTTGTTTAGTAATATTTTATCGTAAATAAATTATCCTATGTAAAAAGTTTTGCATATACAACTAAAAATTTAATTGTTTTGTTTTAATTTTTATAAATTAATACAATAGGTACAATCATACATATATTATATGTTTTGAAAATTTAAACTCAAAATGCATACAAAAATGTTCAATTTTTTCTTTAAACCGACTGTCGTTTAAAGGAAGTGCAATTTTTTTAGCAGAATTTGCAACCTTATAATTCATTACATTAAAAAAAACCAAATACCATCCCTGTTTATATGTTATAAACGGTAATGACACCACTAACAATAAGAAAGCTTTATTTTAAATATAATTATTTTCCCATAGATTTATTTTCAATAAATCTAAAACATTCTTGTCAATTCAGCATTTGCAAATTATAGAAATACATATTATTACTTTCCCATAGACAAAATTCTCATTATGTTAATACGACACCTATATTCTTAAAAAAAGTAAATAATTTTTATCCCATAGATTTACCTTCAGTAAATCTACACATTCCTGCAAATTCAGCATTTGTAATATTATCATAAAAACATAATTATTTTCCCATATGCAAAATTCCTACTAATCGAACTTTTAATGTTCCCACAAAATAATATCTTTCCAATTAATTTTATATGACATAAAAAACTAAATTATCCCATAGATTTACTTTCAATAAATCTATATACAAGTTGCTGCAAATTCAGCACCTGGAACATTATTATAAAAACAATTATTTTTCACACAGACAAAATTCCTACTAATCCTACTTTTATTGTTCCCACAAAATATTGTTTCAATAAGCAAAAATTATAATATAAATATCAGGAAATAAACGAATAAAATTAAGTTGTGTTCTGGATTTCAAACTCACCGAAGCTCCGTATAAACATTCAAAATTAATTAAATTAAGAATGTATAATTAAATAAATTAAATTAAAGAATATTTAAATTGTGAAATTAGTTCTTGATTAAATTATAGAATATAAGTTATTTTTTTTTGTATAAAGAAAAAAAAGTAAAATTAAAAAGTGTTAAAGCAAAATATTGTGTTTTTTTTAATGTTCGCGAAAATCGAATCTAAAATTGGCGCAGTCGGTAGGATGCGCTAAGTGCTTTCTTTTGTAATTTAAAGAAGAAATAAATAAAAGAAAACGCTTTGTGTCTTGGCACATTTATAGTGCATTATTAACTTATAAACATTTTCGTGAAAAGCTTTTTATTTTTTTTGGTGAAAGACTTTCCAAAATAAAAAGAAAAAAAAATATATAAAATTTTTTAACAAATGAAGTGTTAAAATTTTTTCTTGCAAAAATAAAAAAAAATAAAATTTTATCAAACGAAGTGATTAAAGTTTAAAATAAAATTAACACACTGTATATTTCTTTTAATTCTATTGTATACAAAGAAAAAATAAATTTAAAAATTTTTTTTTAAATAAAAAAAAAAAATAAAATAAAAAGAAAAAATAAGTGAAATTAAATCAAAAAAAAAGGGGAACCTATACATATTTAAAAATTATAAACTAATAAAAATAAAAAAATTATTTGCAATGTTTGTCGATAGTGACGACGAGGACACAATCCCATTTTACCCTCCGTGTACATGGGAAGAATAAGAACAATATTATAACATAAATTAAATTATTTATTATTAAAAACAAAAAAAAAAATATTTTATTATATAAACTTCAAATAAATATATAAAATTATAAATATTTTTTTTGAAAAAAAAACAAAACAAAAAATAATAAAATCGAACTATATGGTGATTGCGAATATTAAATCCAGTTCCTGTATTCCTGTTATCCTGTACATTGCTGCTTAGTTCCTGTTCATCTCGTTGCTGTTTAAGTTCCTGTTATCCCGAAGCTGATCAACATCAAAAACAACTTTAAAATTTTAACGTAAGCAATAATTTAGAAATTTTAAAATATTAAAATTATAGAAATAGCGATTAGTACAATTAGTTTAAGTTTTAAGAAAAAAAAAACCCCAATAGAAAGCGTTCTTGCAATATTTAAAATTAGTAATAGTTTTTTGAAAAAAATTATATTTTAGTAATTATTATAATAAAAATAAAAATGACTGAAACTCAATTAAGCCTTACTATTGACCCCCTGAAATATCTTGATAAATTACCCGACTTTACTGGAAACTTTAAAGAACTACAAAATTTCACAGATTTGGTTGATAGGGTAAGCCCTTTATTAGACAAATATGACGACATAAGTCAAAGTATATTTGCAGACTTGATTAAATCAAAACTTAAGGGAAAAGCGAGGGAAGTAGTGGAAATAAACAACCACATTAAGAAATGGACTGAAATAAAAGATGTCCTTGTAAAAAATTTTAGCGATCGGTGTAGTCTTGAAGAACTTTTTGACCAACTGAGAGGTACCACCTTTAAGACAAATTCCGTCGATTTCTACAACGAAATTAAAAATACATGAAGAAGATTGAATATAAAAGTTAGCTTAGAATTAGGAGCCAACTCAACAGTTGCTCAACAAACAATTAGTAATAATAAAAACTCTGCTCTAACTATTTTTAAGAACAAAATGCCTGAACCAATGCGTTCAATTTTATATTGTCGTGACCCTAAAACACTTGAGTCCGCCATTGACATTTTACATGAAGCATGTTACGCACATATTAACCTTAATAATTTTAGTGGTCAAAAGACATTTAATTCTATTAATAAAAATAAAAACTTTTCTCCTGACCCAATCACCAAAACCAATTACAATTATAATCGTACCAATAATAACGCTACTATCAATAATTCTAGAAACTTTAATAATACAAAGCTTCATAATAACAACTACATTAGGAACAACCAAAATAATAACAATTTTAATAGAAACAACCAAAATAATAACAATTTTAATAGGAACAACCAAAATAATAACAATTTTAATAGGAACAACCAAAATAATAACAATTCTAATAAGAATAACCAAAATAATAATAACAACTATAGGAACAATCAAAATAACAGTATTAATAACAATAGAAACCACCAATGGAATTCCTCTCAAAATCGAAATTCAAACTATTATAATCCCAATAATAGTAACAACTACCCACACATGAACAACCCATTTGTAAATAATAGTAATTTTACAAACAATTATAACAGAAATAATCAAATTTCTGAATTTGAACCAAGGGAAATAAACATTGGAGAAACACAGCAAAGTGTTAACAAACCAGAATTACCAGCAAATTTTCTTTTAACGGCCTCGAATCTCAATTACCATATACCTTAGTTAGTGGGAATATTAGACCACTTAAATTTATAATAGATACCGGAGCAACACACTCTATTATAAATCCTAACCTTTGTCATCCAATGTATTTAACAGAACTTCAAACCCCCATAATTATTAAAACTATAAGTCAAGATGTAAAAATAACTCATAAAGCAGTTATACCTCTTTTTAAAGAATTGGGAGACTCAACAAAGAAGGTTGAAATGTATGTCTTTCCTTTTCATGACAATTATGACGGGCTAATAGGCAATAATATATTAATGCCATTAAAAACTAAAATCGACTTAGGTCAACAACTTTTAACCACACTTTATAATGAAATCCAAATACATTTTAAAAATAAAAATAAAGAAACAAAATATAATATTACTCAGAAAGGTGAATATGAATTAACTATACCAGTACTTCAAAAAGATGGTCTCGCTTATCTGCAGGAAAGGAAGTCCTCAGATGGCGAAATCACAATTCAAGAAGGAATATATGAAGTACAGAACTATGCAGCCGTTGTAAAAGCAAATATTCTTAGTAGCGGTAATAAATCTATAACTTTTTCACCATTAGAAACTGAGATTGTAAATCATAATAACTTTAATATAATTTCTGAAACTGATAACAAATTTAATGTCCTAAGCGAAATTCGTAATGAACATTTATCCAACTTTGAAAAAATGCATTTATTACAAGTTATAAAACAATACTCGCATTTATTCTATAATGAAAACTTAGATTTATCTTTCACAAACGCTATCAAACATCGTATTCGTACTATTAATGACGTTCCAATATTCACTAAGTCTTATAGATACCCTCAAATTCACAAAGAGGAAGTACAAAGGTAAATTAACGAGATGTTGGACAAGGGCATTATTAGGCCTAGCAACTCCCCATATTCTGCTCCTGTCTGGATCGTCCCAAAGAAGGAGGACGCCAGTGGGACACAGAAATGGAGACTCGTTATTGACTATAGGAAACTAAACGAAATTACTTTGGACGATAGGCACCCTATACCAAATATAGATGACATTCTAAGTAAATTGGGAAGATGCCAATATTTTACCACGTTAGACCTTGCTAAAGGTTTCCACCAAATAGAAATTGACGAACGCGACATTCACAAAACCGTGTTCACTGTCGAGAATGGACATTATGAATTTATTCGAATGCCGTTTGGACTTAAAACAGCACCAGCTACCTTCCAACGGTTAATGAACCATGTTTTAAAAGACTATATAAATAAAATTTGTTTGGTGTATTTAGATGACATCATCATCTTCTCAGCATCTATTGAAGAACACATAGATTCGCTGAAAAAAATTTTTAAAGGGCTCGAAGAAGCCAAATAATTGATTCAATTAGATAAATCGTAGTTTATGAAAAAAGAAACTGAGTTTCTTGGTCACATTGTGACTTTAGAAGGAATAAGACCAAATCCTAAAAAAATTGAATGCGTCAGAAACTTTCCTATTCCCAAAACTCCAAAACAAATTAAACAATTTCTCGGACTATCAGGATATTACAGGAAATTCATTAAGGATTATTCCAAAGTCGCTAAACCAATGACAAAATACTTAAAGAAAAACGTAAAACTAAAAATTGATAATCCTGAATATGTTCAAAGTTTCGAAACTCTCAAAAGACTACTTATAAATGAACCAATCCTTATTTATCCCGAATTTAATAAAACTTTTACTCTTACAACAGACGCAAGCCAATTCGCTCTTGGTGCCGTACTATCGCAAGAAGGACGCCCCGTGTGCTATGCTAGTCGTACTCTTAACGAACATGAAGTGCACTACAGTACAATAGAGAAGGAATTATTAGCAATCGTATGGGCCACAAAGTACTTTCGCCCTTACATTTTCGGAAGAAAATTCGTAATTGAGACAGACCATAAGCCACTCCAATGGCTCTTCTCCATAAAAGAACCTAACTCAAAACTAGTTCGTTGGCGTCTCAAGAGTTCCGAATTTAATTACGAAATCAAATATAAAAAAGGTGTTCAAAACGGTAACGCCGATGCTTTATCACGTATAGAAGTAAACCTTAATGAAAAGCAAATGAACGGAAATAACGAGACAAATGAACTTATTAAAAATAATAGTATACCAATTAGTAAATCTCCTTTAAATGTATTTAAAACTCAAATTTCTATTTATAAAACAAATTCAGGTTCTCTTAGAATTAGGAACTTAAAAATATTTAATAAATGTAGGAAAGTAATTCACACTAAAAATTTCGATGAACAAACAGCCATTACTGTCTTGAAAAATCATTTCAATCCCAAAACTATCAATGCAATTTATATTGAAGATTCTAATATTTTAGAAACCTTAGAAAAAATATTTTTCGAACATTTTTCATCTAGTGGCCAATTAAAGTTAATTAAATGTAACAAATTATTAGAAGATATAGTAGACGAAGAGCAACTTGCCGAAATTATAGAAAAAGAGCATTTAAAAAATAATCACCGCGGAATTTCAGAAGTATGCAATGAACTGAAGTTACTATACTACTACCCAAAGTTATGCGCAGCGCAATTTATAAACAACTGTGAGATTTGTAACCTCGAAAAATATGAAAGAAAACCCACAAAAACAAAGTTCAAAATAACAGAAACACCTTTAGGTCCCAACCAAATAGTCCATATTGACGTTTTTTATAGCCTAGATCAAACATTATTTTTAACGTTTATCGATAAATTTACTAAGTTTGCGCAAGCAATCAAAATTAATTCCCGAACTTGGACCGAATTCAAAAGAGCCGTTTTACAATATTTATCTATTGTGGGAATTTTAAAAAAAATAGTAGTTGATAACGAATTAGGGTTCAAAGCCCTCCCGTTACGGGAATTTCTTCAAAATCAATATATTGAAATTCATTATACCTCAAATAATAATCATACTTCGAACGCCGATGTCGAACGTCTGCACAACACTATTAACGAACATATTAGACTACTTAAACATGACGAACGAGTCAATTTGGATACCGTTGAGGAAAAAATTCTAAAAATTATAGCAATGTATAATAATACTATTCACTCGACAACTAAACATAAACCCATCGACTTCATAAATGGTAAAGTTAAGGATACTGACTATGAGAATATCAGTAATAAAATTCTAAAAATTAAAGACAAAACAATAGATGCTCTTAATAAAAATAGAACCGATATTGAAATATCTCCCGGTTTAAACTTTGTAAAAGATCCGCGAGGGGTAAAAAACCACTCGAAATTCAGAAAAATGGAAATAGAAATATTAGATGAAAACCATATAACTAATAAAGATACTGGTCTAAAGTATTATAATTCTCACGTCAAACCCAAAAAGAGATTTCAAGATAATAGTAACCCATCGGTCAAAGCAAAAACAATAAAAGTTAAAAAGAAAAAACGAAATCAAAATCAAACTATAAATTAAACAAAAAAAAAATAAAAAAATAAAAATAAATAATAAAAAATAAATACTTCTTTTCAGATCACAATGTTCAAAATTACCTTCTTAATTATAATATTCATACCTTTAATATTATCACAAAAATTAGAAGTACAAAACATTGATAACAACAATGGTTTTATTACAATAAATCTAGGTAATAGAAAAATTATCAGAGATTTTAAAAAGGTATTACATATCATAAACATAACAGAATATGAAAACAGTAGGAGTACTAATACACAAAAATATTGAACTAATACAACTAAATTTTAGTAACCCTATGTACAATACAATTAAACATAATTTCGATCTACTAGATAAAAAGATAGATAATCTTAAACCACACAAAAGACATACAAGAAGTTTATTTAACGGAGTAGGAACCGGACTAAAATACCTTATCGGTACAATGGACTATAATGACGAACAAGCTATTAACGAACAAATTGAAGCATTATCTAAGAACTCCATATCCCTTATTAACGAGAATAATAAACAAATACTAATTAATAATCAAATTTCTGACCAAATCAAGAATATCACAAAGCAAATTAAAATTCAACAAAATACAATTTCGGAATACCTAAATTCTTTTAATATGCAAACCAATAATGAAATTTTGGAAATAGAAGACGAAATAAAATATATGCAATATATGTATCAAATTAATTATGATATAGACCTACTCAAAACTCACGTTGACGATATGGAACAAGTAATACTAACAAGTAAATTAGGCATACTATCAAAAAACATTTTGACAGAAAAAGAACTAAATATGCTTTCTGATTTTGAAAGCATTCAAGATATTAAAATCACTATAAAATTTTATTTAGAACAAATTATTATTATATTACTAATTCCAGAATATAGTGCAAGGCCGCTTTCTGAAATTCACATTGAACCAATACCAAATAAAAATAATAAAACTATTCTATTAGAGAACTATAACGTTCTTATAGACGACACTAATATTTGTTACAATTCAAATGTCGAAAATAATTTAAAGAAAAATTTAAAAATTATAGAAAATGAATGTATCAATAGTATATTTAAATTTGAAAAAGCACATTGTAATATGCAAAAATTTTTAAATAAAGAAGTTAAAGAAATAATTCAAGGCATAATTATAACCAAAAATATTGGAAAAACAAATATACAACACAATTGTAATAATTTTAACATTACTATAACAGGTAACAATTTAATAAGGTACCAAAATTGTAAAATTAAAATAAAAGAAAAAACTTATGAAAATTTTTATACTAAAATTAATGACAAAATAATTTTACCTTTCTATACTACAAAAATAATTGAAAATAAAACTTTGAATTATATAAAATTTGAAGAATTTCATGTAAAAAATATAGAAAATAATAGAAAACATATTAACGATATTGTAAACAAAAAATATAAAAATCATGTAATAAATATATCTATCAATATTTTTCTTATTTTTTTTATAATTATTGTAATTTTAATAATAAAATGTTTATACAAAAAACATAAGAAAATCATAATAAATACTTCGTCGGAGCCTCAGAGTAACGGTGGGGGTGTTATAAACGGTAATGACACCACTAACAATAAGAAAGCTTTATTTTAAATATAATTATTTTCCCATAGATTTATTTTCAATAAATCTAAAACATTCTTGTCAATTCAGCATTTGCAAATTATAGAAATACATATTATTACTTTCCCATAGACAAAATTCTCATTATGTTAATACGACACCTATATTCTTAAAAAAAGTAAATAATTTTTATCCCATAGATTTACCTTCAGTAAATCTACACATTCCTGCAAATTCAGCATTTGCAATATTATCATAAAAACATAATTATTTTCCCATATGCAAAATTCCTACTAATCGAACTTTTAATGTTCCCACAAAATAATATCTTTCCAATTAATTTTATATGACATAAAAAACTAAATTATCCCATAGATTTACTTTCAATAAATCTATATACAAGTTCCTGCAAATTCAGCATCTGGAACATTATTATAAAAACAATTATTTTTCACACAGACAAAATTCCTACTAATCCTACTTTTATTGTTCCCACAAAATATTGTTTCAATAAGCAAAAATTATATTTTTACGGCAGCGCCGTATTTACATACATATATGTATTTTATTGTACTTATAAGAAATTATTCTGTCAATGGAATATTTAAATATAATATAACTAGCAGAGTACTCGGCGTTGCCCGGAGTATTTGATCGGCTTTATGAAATAAAAATTATTAACTTTTGCTTTTGAGTTAATATAATTTAATTAATATAGTTGACGTATATTTATAATATTTTCAGATACTGGTAGTTAATATTCTATTTTTTATTACATTTAGTTAAATTGAATAAACAGAGCGAAGATTTAGAGATAATTTATCTACAAAAAATCTTTAAAGGAATCAATAATCAATTGAGTACACAATTACGGCGAAGTGAGTTTTTACAATATATACGTTAATACCTAAACATAAAATTGCATTTCAATTATAAAAGACCATAATGTAATAATTTTTTTTCGTAAGTAATGTCACTTCATGATTTTGTGAATTATCCTTTTAAGCACATTTTGAAAAATTTGCTATTAGTTTCGCTCTGTCAATCCTTCTGTTTCCAAAACTTATATACTGTTTAATAAAGAGCAATGAAATATTAACTATGCATAGGTCTCTTAAAAGAGTAATGTTGTAGAATAACTTTTTTATGTACCCTCACCGTTGGAGATCCTACAGCACCGACAACTCTTCAAATTTTGAAAAAACTTCTTTTTAAATGCGTACATTTCAGGTTCTGTTTAACATATTTTCAATATAAAAAATACATGATTGTTTTTTACCTTTATAAATCTACCAGAATTTTTTTAAGTTTACTTTTTCTAATTATGTTTCCAATTTGATTAGCTAAAAATATGTGTAAAAATTGGGTATGGATAAGAATGTAAGGTTATCTGTTCTTTAAATACGTATGTACTCATTTTTGATTAAATGCTGTACAGAAATGTGAATATGTTTTCTAATTTAATTGATTAAGTTTGCAGTATTTTTAAATATACGGATATTATACATACAATATGTACATATTTCAATGATATTTTATGGGAAATATGTTATACACATGCATCTTATATAGGTGGACTACATCTAAAGACCACATTTAAGTAATGAATTTCCGAATGATGACATGATGATTGTCTAATGTAGGAGATTGTTTTTGTATTTTAACAACGGCTGAACATGTTATGTTGTTAAGACTTCAACACAGTATTCTTAAGATACTGAATAAGGTTACTTTAATTACTGTTCTATATTAGAAATTTGCATTGAAAGGTTTTTATGGAATATTAGAAACAGTATAGATAAAAGTAAAGAGTGTTGGAAATATCTTTTTAATAAAAATAACAATACACAAAATTAGGCAAAATAATATTAATAAGTGCTCGTGCGGAAATGGGTTAACAAACGTTAACAAACATTTTGTCACAGGCTTTATTTAGAACCATAAATTCATCCTGCCAAATTAGACAGAAATTAGAAACAAAATTTTTTTTTGACAGTCCATCGTGTCGAAATATGTTGCAACAAAATTTATTGAATGAGTTTGTGTGCCAAAGTGCAATACTTGTGCAAATTTTCAATTGGTCAAATCGTTTAAGCCCAAAAACAAAAAATGAGAATTTCATGGTCTGAAGCCTGATGGGTTAATGTATCGTAACCAAATCAACTCAGTGAGCTCCTGTGGTAAAGAGCTACACTATTGTCAATTTTCAACTTAATTGGTCAAACCGTTTAAGCAGGACAACTGAAAAATTTAATGAACTTCGTTCGGCTCTCCTGCCCAAACGGGTTAACGGAACTGCATAAAAATTTATCACAGGCTTTTTTTCGGACCGTAAAACTACCATACAAAATTGGACATAAATCGGAAACAAAATGAAACATATTCATTATATATAGAAGGTACAACAACGGTCCTAGCAGTGAGCCTTGAGGTACACTAGTTTTTATAGTAAGTTCATCGCTGAGCACTTCGTTCACTTTAACACACTGAGTTCTATTTGTTAAGTAACTACTTAATAAAAGATTACTAGTACCTCTTATACCCAGTACATCTAGAAAATTGATTAGTCTACGATGATTTACTACATCAAAAGCTTTTGTAAGATCAATAAATACTGCACCGACGAAATATCCTTCATCAAGTGAATCATAAATATGTTCTAACGTAGCTGTTATTGCGGATTCTGTACCGCTGTTCTCTAGGAAACCATATTGATTTGGATCAAAACCAATTGTTTTTGAAATAAAATTTCTTATCCTTATATTAATTACTTTTTCATATATTTTGGATATTGAGTTCAGGATGGAAATTTTTATCTTTATATTTTTATCTTTAGAACCACTTTTATGAATTGGCACTATGTACGTTTTTTTTAATGAATCTGGGAAAATTGCTTCTTCAAAGCATTTATTTATTAATGTTGCCAATGTTTGTTTGATAATATTAACTAATTCTTGTAAATGCTTTACTGTTATTTTATCTAATCCTGGGGCTGAATTTCTGTTTAACTTCATAATAATTTGATAAATCTCTGTTTCAGTAACTGGTCTAAGAAATAATGTTTTATTATTTCTTATGTGTTCTATAGTTACTGTATTATTTTTATTTATTCCTTTAATTATGGATTCTCCTACTTCATTAAAAAATTCATTTAAAGTGTTTGCCATTTCGTTTTCATCCTTTGTCTTTTCCCCACTTTTTTTTGCAATGCTAGTAATAGGTTCTAAAATTTCCTTATTAGTATTCCTTATAGTATTATTTAAGACTTTCCACAATTTTCTACAGTTATTTCCTGAATTTTCAATGCTCTTATTGATATGGTTTTTTTCAGCCTCTTTTATCTGTTTATCGACCTTTCTCTTAAATAGATCATATTTTATCTTTTTATCTCTGTTATTTGGATCTTAATTATTTTCGAAGATTGGTAGTCCTTGGGAGGTTTGTGTCAGCTACCCGAATTGCCACTCCAATTCATCGAATCCATCTCAGGAACATAAAGAAAACTTGCCAGAACACCATTCTATTAAATTTAAAGATTCTACTTTTGTTGGTTTTGGAGATATGCTCGTTGCTCTTGTGCTCGTCCGGAAGTTTCCAAAATACGAACCCATGGTTCAAATTCTTTCAAATGTCAGTTTCCAATTTTACAGAAAAGGAAACACAACAGAACACCTTTGTACTACAAATAAAAGTTCTATCTTTGTTGGTTGTGCAGATATACTCGTTTGCCCTGGGGCTCGTCCGGAAGCTTCCAAGATTTGAACCCATGGACCAAATCCTCACAAATTTCAGAAACATAAATCAAACATGAAGGAACACCATTCTGCCTAATTTAAAGGTTATATCTTTGTTGCATTTGGAGATAATATCATTTGCTCTGAGGCTCGTTCGGAAGCTTTCAAAATCCGAACCCAAGGACCAAATCCTCACAAATTTCGGAAACATAAATCAAACATGAAAGAACACCACTTTGCCAAAAATAAAGGTTATATCTTTATTGGTTTTGGAGATAATCTCATTTGCTCTGGGGCTCGTTCGGAAGTTTCCAAACCCAAACCCATGGACCAAATCCTCTTAAATTTCAGAGACATAAATCAAACACGAAAGAACACCATTGTACCAAATTCAAAGGTTCTACCTTTGTTCGTATTGGATATAATCTCATTTGCTCTGCGGCTCGTTCGGAAGCTTCCAAAATCCGAATCCACGGTTCAAATCCTTTCAAATTTAAACACATGGCCAAATCCTCTCAAATTTCAGAGACTTAAATCAAACATGAAAAAGCACCATTCGGCCAAATTTAAAGGTTATATCTTTGTTGTTTTTGGAGATAATCGCATTTGCTCTGGGGCTCGTTCGGAAGCTTCCAAAATCCAAACCCATGGACCACATCCTTTTAAATTTTAGAGACATAAATCAAACTGGAAGGAACATCATTATAAAAAATTTAAAGGTTCAATCTTTCTTGGTTTTGGAGAAAATCTCGTTTGCTCTGGGGCTCGTTCGGAAGCTTCCAAAATCCGAACCCATGGACCATATCCTCTTAAATTTCAGAGACATAAATCGAACGGGAAGGAACATCATTGTACAAAATTTAAAGGTTATATCTTGGTTGGTTTTGGAGATAATCTCATTTGCTGTGGGGCTCGTTCGGAAGTTTCCAAAATCCGAACCCATTTACTAAATCCTCTCAAATTTGAGAGACTTAAATAAAACATGAAAGAACACCACTCTGCCAAATTTAAAGGTTATATCTTTGTTGGTTTTAGAGATAATCTCATTTGCTCTGGTGCTCGTTCGGAAGCTTCCAAATCCAAACCCATGGACCAAATCCTCTTAAATTTCAGAGACATAAATCGAACGGGAAGGAACATCATTGTACAAAATTTAAAGGTTATATATTTGTTGGTTTTGGAGATAATCTCGTTTGCTCTGGTGCTCGTTCGGAAGCTTCCAAAACCAAACCCATGGACCAAATCCTCTTAAATTTCAAAGACATAAATCGAACGGGAAGGAACATCATTGTACAAAATTTAAAGGTTATATATTTGTTGGTTTTGGAGATAATCTCGTTTGCTCTGGTGCTCGTTCAGAAGCTTCCAAAACCAAACCCATGGACCAAATCCTCTTAAAATTCAGAGACATAAATCGAACGGGAAGGAACATCATTGTACAAAATTTAAAGGTTATATCTTAGTTGGTTTTGGAGATAATCTCATTTGCTCTGGGGCTCGTTCGGAAGTTTCCAAAATCCGAACCCATGGACCAAATCCTCTCAAATTTCATAGACTTAAATAAAACATGAAGGAACACCACTCTGCCAAATTTAAAGGTTATATCTTTGTTGGTTTTGGAGATAATCTCATTTGCTCTGGTGCTCGTTCGGAAGCTTCCAAATCCAAACCCATGGACCAAATCCTCTTAAATTTCAGAGACATAAATCCAACGAGAAGGAACATCATTGTACAAAATTTAAAGGTTATATATTTGTTGGTTTTGCAGATAATTTCATTTGCTCTGGTGCTCGTTCGGAAGCTTCCAAATCCAAACCCATGGACCAAATCCTCTTAAATTTCAGAGACATAAATCGAACGGAAAGGAACATCATTGTACAAAATTTAAAGGTTATATCTTAGTTGGTTTTGGAGATAATATCATTTGCTCTGGTGCTCGTTGGGAAGCTTCCAAATCCAAACCTATGGACCAAATCCTCTTAAATTTCATAGACATAAATCGAACGGGAAGGAACATCATTGTACAAAATTTAAAGGTTCTATCTTTGTTGGTTTTGGAGATAATCCCATTTGCTCTGGTGCTCGTTCGGAAGCTTCCAAAACCCAAACCCATGGACCAAATCCTCTTAAATTACAGTGAAATAAATCGAACGGGAAGGAACATCGTTGTACAAAATTTAAAGGTTCTATCTTTGTTGGTTTTGGAGATAATCTCGTTTGCTCTGGTATCATTCGGAAGCTTCCAAAATCCGAACCCATGGACGGATTTGTTCCAGATTCGAACTTAGCCTTTCTTTCGTAATTAATAACCTACTATATAAATTTCATCAAGATAGCTTCATTAGTTTTTGAGTTATCGTGTAAACGGACGGACATGGTTAAATCGACTCAGGAGGTGATCCTGATTCAGAATATATATACATGTCTATAACTAACACGCTTCCTTTTGGTGGTTACAATCACCATACCAAAGTTAATATACCCTATACTTTAGGTGTAGGGTATAATAAAACAAATTTATTTATATGTTTGAAATACTTTTGTATTTGAAAATATTTTACAATTTTACAGAAATCTGTGTTGGAAAATTTTTTTACGATGATCAGATGTTAAGATTTTAGAAATAGCGAGACTAACTTTTATATACGTCTTTGAAATCTACTTCTATCACGTGCGTATTCTTCCCAATGTATGTAATGATCTGTAAGCGTGGACCCATACATGCATAACATGAATTTCTTGTTCTATGTTGAAGTAAACTTTTTTTTTTTGTTATTTAAATTCATATTGTGCAAGTATGAAAATTGATGGTCTTAATCTAACATTTTTTCTTTTAAAAGATGCATATATACATTGAAACAATTTTTAACAGCACATCTGAAACTCTTGTTTGATAAGTGTATAGGACAATTTGTATTAAAGTTTTCAATCTTTTGTAATGATGGCAAGTCTCTGCTTAGATCTTCTATTTTAACACTGTCAATGTACTTTTGAAGGAAAATTTTTTTTTGTTCTCCTTTAACATAAATTTTTTCCGCTGACTCTAAATAGTGTTTTAATATACATTTTACATCTAAATATTCAACTAAACCGTTATTTCATTTAAGTCCATTTATTTTATTTTCGCAATACTGGTTATTACATTTCACATCTTGACTAAGCTCTTCTGCGGGGTATGGAGCTTTGAAATGATACACAGTTGGAATTAAACTTCCTTTTTCAAGTATGGCTAACTCTTTTAGGAAATATTGCTTTTCATTTCCTTGCAAAAATCGTTGGTCAACTATAAAAATTTGTTTAACCATGTCGAAAGGTTTGTAAAAGAATGTTCAATGAAATAACTAAATTTACATTTATATTCATTTCGAAAAAGAGCTGTTCATATAAATATAGGTTAGCAATGATTGTTTTAACTAATACAACAATGTTGTATCACCCATTTACAATGATGGTGGCGGAGCCATCCTGCTGTGGTAAAACCACATTTATTCGTAATTTAATAAAATATAAAGAAGAAAATATACTACCACATATTAATAGAATTATTTGGTGTAATCCAGACAAAAATGCTGTTCCACTATATATGAAAGATGTTGAATATAGTAACACTATTTCAGATTTTAATGATAATCAAGAACCTTTGTTAGTTATTATCGATGATATGATGTTAAGTTCTCATGATAAGTTTGTATGTGATTTATTTACTAGAGGATCACATCATAGAAATTTATCTGTAATATTTGTAACACAAAATGTTTTTCACCAGGGTAAATTTTCAAGAGATATTTCACTCAACTGTAAATATTTAGTACTTTTCAAAACTTCAAGAGATAAATCGCAGATATTACCTCTAGCTCGCCAAATATATCCCAATCAAATTAAAGCATTTGAAAAAGTATATAATGATGTGACGTCAGTCCCATATGATTATATATTAATAGATCTTACTCAAGAGGTTAATGATATATTTCGATTAAGAAGTGATATATTTGGGAAAGGTTTGTGTTATTGTACGAGAGATCAATTAGAAAAATTGGGGGAGGAATATGAAACGTTTGAAGACCAATCGAGATATATTGCACCTATTAAAAACCTCTAAACCAAAATTCCAGAAAGTAATTATAAAACACTGTGACCCTGAAGTAATAAAAACATTTTGTGAAATCTCTTTATATATTTTAAAAGGTAATTGTAATCTGAGTAAAAAAGCAACAACCCAATTACGAAAGTATAAAAAAGAATTAAGATTACTTATTTGCCGGAAAAAATCTATAAATAGCAAAAGAAAAATTATTATTCAACGTGGTGGATTTTTACCTACACTTCTTGGTGCAATACTATCAGGGATAATCGGAAATTTTATAAAATGAATAATACAACATTTAATAAAATGATAATTTTAAAACCTGAGATTTATGAAAGAATAAAGCAAAATGCAGACATTGAACTCAATGAATTGGATAAAAATATGAAATAAATATTGTTAAATAAACATCTCACGGACACTCAAAAATGGTATTTATACAGACAAAATTTTTATTTAAAGGTTTTATTTAAAATAAGGAACAAAAAACGACAAGTTCCTAGAAATAAAGAGGAGAAAATAAAAATTACGGAAACAAAAGGTACTCAAACTCGTGCAAAATAGATGCGAAAACTCAATCGCATTTTCCTGAGTATAAGAATGTTGGAATACAAGTTGTTCCTGAAGAAGAAGAACTATATGAAAAAGAAGCTGATGACGCAGTATTTGATGATGAAATTCAGGAAAATGTTTTAACAAAAGCACTGTCAGCTGCTTCAGTTGGAGAACGTCTTAGAAAAAGAAAATCAATTAGAAATCAAAATGTACAAATTTTTGAGACTGATACAGGAGACATTATAATTGTTCCTTTAGATAGCCCAAGCCCACCAACGAAAAAAGAAAAAACTATAAATAGCAAAGAGTTGAATAATTCATCAAGACGTGTTTTAAGGTCGGCAGTAGGTAATACTCAAACAGAACTTAATTTTCCAATTCGTAAGAATAAATACGCAAGCTCATGGACAACATACAAGTAAATGATGAATTTTATGTCACTTTACTCAGTGATTTATCTGTCAACTATTATCCAGGAAATTCAATATCATCTTTTACAAATAAAATGAATAAATACATGTGTGATTCAAGGTGGAAAGTCGGTATTTAAGAAATCTATTTTAATGATTTCGTTCCAAATGTGTATGGTGAAGAATGGGAAAAAAGTACTCAAATATTTATTAAAGGTATGCAGAAAGATATGATAGGAGTTGGAACATCATATATTCCATACATAGAAAAACAAATGATTTGCGACTGCAAAGTTTTTCTACTACCAACACTAATACAAAATATACGCCCACTTAATAGGTTTACAAGAAGAGAACTTGAACGACAGTTGATTTGGGGAATTTTTATTTTTATAAACGATGAAGTTCATTATACACAACCAACAAAAGCTGAGGATATGCCTACAAATTTAAGTTACACCACAATATGTGTTACTAAGCCGATAAAAATAAGAGATAGATATAAAAATAAGAGCAAATTACGCTTATACCCTCGAAGGACTTTTGACAACATGTTTCAATCAAGTATCTTTTAAAGTTACAGATTTTAAAAAATATAAATCACGTGTAATAGAAGCTTTGAAAACTTTTATAGATAGTGTACAATTGATTCCCATTAGTAAACCAGATATGTTTTTTATATACACAGATATAATTGAACCTCAAAAAATAGGTGATAAAGATATAAGGTGTTTAAGATCTGTTAACATACAAAATTCTTTCACTGATACTGTAAAACAATTCAGTAATATTCAATATTGCAATGTGGAGAAATCATTTAATAACATTTCATTACTTTTATGTGATAAATATGGATACAAAATAAACTTTTCCAATAGTTCAATTCCAACAAAAATTGTATTACATTTTAAAAAAGTATAAATAAAGGCGATTTTACAAAACTTTATATTATTTTATTCATTATGGATAGAGTGTACTACCAATATTATTTAGTTCAAACAGCAAAAGGTCTTGAGGATATTGGTCCTTTGTTACACTCAATTATACCTTACCAAAGGGGACGAGGTTTAGGAAGCTTTGTCGGTGGTCTTTTTAGGTATTTAAAACCAATATTTACGTCTGGAGCTAATATATTAAAAAAAGAGGTTATTAACTCTGGTATTAATGCATTATGTGATATTGCCACAGGTGCACATGTAAAAGAAGTGGTTCAAGATCGAAGTAAAGAGATAACGGAAAATGTAAGACGAGGTGCAGTTAAGAAACTCAATGAAATGTATGGACAAGGCAAAAGACAACGAAGAAAACCTATAAAAAGACCTCTCATTAATAATTTAAATTATTTTACGTCGAAGCCACGCAAAGTTAATAACAAAAACAAACAAAAAGATATTTTTGAATAATTATGATTGAATGTATGAAATCAGAGCTTGATATTTTTAAAACACAGCCTATTCAGTCAAGTATTTTACGATCTGAAGAAGTTTCCTATAACCCTATTGCTTCTTTAGATAATCCATCTGTCATAGAATTTGTTTCACTAGGGCACGGTGATACATATAGAGACTTGTCTTCGACATATCTAAAATTAAAAGTACAAATTTTAAAAAAAGATGGAACTCTATGGAATAAAGATAAAAAAAACTGATGGAACACCTATACAACAACCAAGTGTGATTAATAATATGTTACATTCATTAATAAAACAATGCAATGTTCAACTAAATGGAAAAAATATATCTCCATCAGAAGGCAATTATCATTACAGAGCTTATATTGAATCATTGTTAAATTATGGTACGGATGCCGCTACAACGCATTTGGAGTGTGGTGGATGGACGCTAGATAAGCCAAATATAGCAAAAACAGATAATAGTGGTTCAAAAGAACGTCAAAAATTATACCAAAATAGCAATGTAGTGGAACTTATGGGGAAACTACATTTAGATATGTTTAACCAACCTACACTTCTCATAAACAATGTCGATGTTCGAGTTGTCCTAACATTAGAAAAACCAGATTTTTACCTCTTTGCAGATGATACTGATGAATCTCAACTGAAAATTTTAGAAGCCACTTTATTTATGAAACATGTAACAATTAATCCTAGTGTGCTATTAGCACATAATGCGGTATTGGAAAAAACTAATGCCAAATACAATTACAAACGGGTAGAGGTAAAAACTTTTACCATTCCACAGAATAGTTCATCAATATCACTTGATAATGTTTTTATTGGACAGTTGCCAAACACAATACTTTTTTGTATGACAGAAAATACAGGGTACTCTGGGAAAAGGTCAAAAAACCCATACAATTTTAAACATTTTGATATTTCACAATTTGTGTTAAACGTAAATGGTGTTCAAATACCTAATTCAGCAATTGAAACCAGTTTTTCAGATGAAAATAATTGCTGTACAAGAGCATACAGTACACTTTTTTCAGGAACTGGAATTTACCATAATGATAAAGGTCATCAGATAACAAAAACCATGTTTAGTAATGGGTTTTTCATTCTAGCTTTTGATTTAACTCCAGATGCATCAGGAAATGAAGTGTGTCAAGGTCTACTAAATCAAGGTACAGTTAGAATTGAGGCAAGGCTATCAAAACCACTTACATCTACACTGACTGCTATTGTTTATGGAGAATTTGATGCAAGTTTACAAATTGATAAAAACCGAAATACATTCTCAAAACCTATAAATAGCATACATAAAAGTAAATTTGAATATTTGACAAAATGTCACTGTCTTGTGCACTTCTGGATGTAACATTTTGTAGTGATGATAATAATACCTTGTTTTCGAAAGATATTTGTGTAGTTGGTTTTAAAGAACCTTGTAAAAAGTTTGTAAAAGAGCTCAAGTATAAATTTCCAACTAGGGATTTTATAAATGATAATTTTGATAATTACTTTTTTGGAACTGTGTACAACAATAAAATAAATAAAGAGCTCTGTCAAATACTAGAAAAATTTGATGTTATTATAACAAATAAAAAATCAAAAAAGAGTTTTTATCAAATTATATTAAAGAAACAACTAAAGTATATGACTTGAGTCAATTTGATTGATTAATACCCTAGAGATAAGTGACGTATTAAGATGTAACAAACACACACGTACATTTTTTAAAGGAGTTTTTGCTCTGGATCAACTCCCCAGAATAATTGAAAAACAAACTTTTTTAATTGTAAACACTGATAAATCAAAAGATCCGGGAACACATTGGTTAGCTATTTTTAAGCCAAAGAATGGCTGTGTTGAATATTTTGATTCGTTTGGTAGAAAACCAGATAAATTAGAAATTTTAAGTTACTTAAAAAACCAATGTATAATTTTAATAAGAAACAGTTACAAAGTAACTATTCAGATGTCTGTGGGCAATATTTTTGTGTTTATACGTGGTATAGATGTTGCGGTTATAGTATGAACGCTTTTTTAAAAAAATTTAATAAAGGAAATCAACTAGAAAACGATAAGTATATTTTAAGTGCTTTTTAAAATGTATTTGGAAAATATAACTCATTACAAATTTGTGCACCAGGTCAGAACACAAATTTATTGTTAAGTTACACATATTTTCTCAATAAGAGTCATACATTAAAAATTGCTGTTGGATTTGACTGTGAGTCATTTGAAGCCTCAAGTATAATTCACCGTATTGGTAAAAAGTCAATTGTCTTAAAATATCATGAATGGAATAAATTTTATTACGAATTTAACAAAAAACTCGATAAACTGATAATAAAAGATATAAAACAGAACTTTCATCATGGACTAAAATCAGCGAACGGACAAAGTATAAGTATTAACAAAGAAGAAGCAGAGCAGTTTTACAATTTAAGCGATTTTCTTCACGCGGTGATGATCTATTATAGATTTGCTGAGTTAAATGTAAAAGACTATGTTCAGGAATATCTAAATTTATGTGTCGAACAACAAGTATTTAGGTTAGAAAGAGAAATTTATGTACCAATACAACGTCTTAATGTAATGTATGTAATGTAATTATCCAAGGTTATTTTTTGAAATTCCTGCAATTTTAAAGGACCAAATCTGTAATATACTACATAAAACAAACAAAATAAATTACAACAAATAATATAAAAATTTTTATTTTTTATTTATATGTTTTAGATAGACAAATATTTTTCTGTACACCTTTCATTAGATTATTTAATTAAAATTATTTAGAATTATTAAATCATTGAAATAATCAAAATCTCCCTGCTGATTATTTATGTCGTAAATTTCATTAAATGGAACTGCTTCCTCATCTTCCTCAATTTCTTCTTCCACTTCTTCTTCTTCGTCTTCTAATTAAACTATCTGGAACGGTGGTATAAATTCCTCAGTTTCTGCTAAATCTTCGTCGTCCATGGTGGACGTAATTTCATTTTCTTGTATCTGACCTTGTGTATTTACGTCATCTACAGTTTCTTTAAATGGAAATGATGTGGAATCAGGTAGCATTTCAGTGAGTTGTTGAGCAGTCAGAATGGAAGTACAATCATTAATAAAAGAATATAATTCAACAAAACATAGCACAACAAAACTTCCTCCTGAAAAAATTACAAAAAAAAACGAAAAAAATATACTGCGGAATATATATACTTAGCCTAAAATTTTTCAAAAAAGTAAATATAAAACTAGAAATTTTGTAAGAATAAGTAAATATAAAGGTCATTTCGAAAAAGGTTATTAACCAAATTGGTCAACTGAAGTATTTAAGATTGATAAAATCAATAATACTTATCCTGTTACATATCAATTATCGGACTATACTGATACGCCAATTTCTGGGGTTTTTATCAAGCTGAGCTTACACCTGTAAAATACCCAGATACTTATCTTGTAGAAAAAATTCTGAAAAAGCAAGGAAATAGAGTTTTTGTTAAATGGCTAGGTTTGGATGACACACATAATACTTGCATAAATTCAACAAATATTGTTTAATATCTGTAAAATAAAACTCTAATAAGCACCTGAAATAAAACTTGAAAACATCTGAAAAATGAAATAAAATCTTAACATCTGAAAAATGAAATAAAATCTTAAAATCTGAAAAATGAAAATAAAATTAAAAACATAAAATTTTTTATATAAAATTAGTCTAAAACTATTACTGATTTGTGGCGAATTCAAAATCACCACGATCTTCTTTTAAATTTAATTGGCTTTCCTCATTGATGAGGAAATATTCATTTTTTTTGATTTCCTCACGGAAATCATTATCTTCAAATACCCCAACTTTTTGATGCGGTATAAATATAATATTATTTAGGGTCTCGAAGACCCATTTTTTAACGTAAACGGTGTTTAACTTTTTAATTTTATTTATTTTATAGAGCCTACTTGGCTCCATATCTTTAACTTTTAAAAATTTAAAAATTTTTTTTTTTTAAATTAAATTATTCCGCCAGTTTTCTTTTTCTGATGGGATTTGATGTTGCCTTACTCTGATAATCTTGTTGTTGTTGTAGTTGCTGTTGTTGCTGTTGCTGCGGTTGTTGCTGTTGTTGTGATTGTTGATGTTGTTGTTGATGATGATGCTGCTGATGTAGTTGTTGTTGTTGTTGATGAAGATGAGTAGAAGCGTCATCTTCATTTTTCACCTTTCTCCTTTTCGCAGGAAGACGCATTGCTGTACTAGTAGTAGCAGTTGTAGCAGTTGCAGCCTCTTCTGCAGTCATGAAGAAGTTTAAATATTTCTGTGCCATATCTTGCTTGTTTGAAATTAAACTGATATTTTTTGTATAAAATCCCAAAGTATTTATACTAATTAAAATATCTTGAAGATAAATTTAGATTGCTTTTTGTATTTCAATTCTTTCTATTTTAAGATAGTATTAAGATGGGATTCTAGTTAAACAACTATAATTTATTGAAGCGACCTTTGATTACAATGTAATTGTTCATTTAACAGAATGAATCTGTATTAAAAATTTAATATTATTCTGTTATTCAAGCATTTAACATCTAAAATTCGTATAAAGAAAATGTCGACAAAAATTATTTTACAAAAGTTTCTTACCGAAACTATAACACCTTATATAATCGAAAGTGAAAATTCGACATTTGTTAAGCGGTTTAATATGAACGGGCACAAAATAAAATTTGTAATTAAATCCGTACCTGACAATAGAGAACCAATTAGCTGGATTAAGGATGCTATACATCAAATAATCAACATTGCTGTGAAAGATGTGAATTCCAGAGATAAGATTGGGTTAACATTTTGTGGAGAGAGCTTTGAACATCAAGGTCCTGTGTATTTCAGGTTTAGATCCGCTCATGAACTAAAATTTAGCGACGTTTGGGATGTAATTTCTAATGTTTTCCAAAGTAATTCTGAAGGTAGTTATTTATAATACATTTTTGGCTTCATTTATTATAAACTATTTTTATTTTACGTCTACAGGTTTAAGCACAGACACTTTTTGTTTAACAGTTACCCATGTTAAATTACCCGTTGGTAGAGGTAGAAGTAATAAATATTCAAATTTTGATGAGGAATGCCTAAAAAGGAGAGGAATAATAGCAATAAAAAATAGCGATAATGTTTGAATGTTTACCGCGTGCACTTGTTGTTTCAATAGCTAAAATTGAAAAATTTAATGATTATGAAAAAATTCGAAAAAATATAGGAAAACTTCAAACTTTAACAGCTTTAAAATTATTAGAAAAATCAAAAATAACAATTTCATCTGAAGGTTGCGGAATTCGTGAATTGAATCAATTTCAAAAATTTTTACACAAACACAAGATTGTAGTATATAAATATGGAAGAAGGGGTGCAGAAATAATATCTGAAGGATTGAATAATGGGAAAAAAGTTAACTTGTTATATCATAATAATCATTACAATGTAATAACCTCACTAACAGCTGCTTTTTGCACAGCATTTTATTGTGAAGAATGTCATATTCCGTATTCTAAGAAAAATGAACATAGATGTTCGAAAAGTTGCCCTTGCTGTCAAAACTCACCAGCTTGTTCACTTAATGTTAAAAATATTTTATGTATGCAGTGTAATCAAACATTTCGTGGTCAAACATGTTTTGAAAGCCATAAGACTGCCAGTTCAAAAAATAGAAGCATCTGTGAAGAAATTAGAAAATGAAATTTTGTTTTAAAGTTCATAAAACCAGTAAGACTCATATATGTGGAGAATATTTTTGTAAGATTTGCGATAATCATGTTCCTGAAAACCATAAATGCTTCATTCAGTAAGACAAAGCAAAGGTAAATTTTGAAAATTGCATTTACGTATTTTATGATTTAGAAATAAGACAAGAAGAAATTAGCTCTACAAAAATAAAAGAACATGTTCCAAGTTTATGTGTGGCTCAGCTAAGATGCTTTAAATGTATTAACATTGATTCTCTATACTTCTGTGGAAAATGTAAATTAAGAGAGAGAATTTTTAAAACGAAAAATGTGATAGAGGATTTCATGGAATTTATTTTAAAATTAAGAAAGGAATTCAAAAAGATTGTCATAATTGCTCATAATGGTCAGGCGTTTGACCATCAGTTTATTCTGAATTATATACTCAATAAAACTGTACTTGAACCAAAGTTAATTATGCGAGGTACAAAAATTATTGTTATGATAATTGATAATATTAAATTTATAGATTCTATGAATTACTTTCCTATGACTTTGGCAAAATTACCAAAAGCTTTTAATTTATCAATCAATTTGAAAAAGGGTTATTTTCCACATCTATTTAATAAATTGGAAAATGAAAATTACATTGGCCCACTTCCAGCAATTAAATACTATAACTCTAATACAATGTAAGCAGATAAGTGTAATGAATTTTTAATGTGGTATGAACAAAATAGAAACTCTGAATTTAATATGGAGAAAGATATTTTAGAATACTGTATAAATTATGTTGAAATTCTAACTAGAGCATGTCTATGGGAAAAAATAGGCTTGGTAAATTGTAGCGTTAGCGAATTTGGTGGGAACAATTTTATTATAATGGAAAAATTAGCTTGATAAATTGTAGACGCTGCGTAAGCGAATTTGATGGGAACAATTTTAATATATGATAAACCTGTGGGAACGTAATGTAACATGTGGATTGTAGTACCTTGACACGCTGTTAACTCTTTCCCATTTAAGGATTTACGTCCCGTATATCAATTTTAAATTCCAATGGGTTGCAAGTAGAAGGTTTACTTGTTTCCACTTTTGGACTTGTTACGTTGATGTTTATCTTAGTAGTTCTCTTGATGTTCTTTAGTGCTATGAAGATAATGAGAATGATGACAATAGAAATAATGGTTACATCTGTTGATACTGAGATCTTGTCGTTTGAAAAAAGGTTCTGAATATGATGCGTATTATTGAGTTTTAGGTTAAGAATGTAATCGAGATTTAGCTTGATATTGCCTGCTGTAAGGTTTGCTTGAAAGATGGCTGGTAAAACTTGTGGTGCGCTAGCTATTTTATTAACAAAGGTTTGTCCCTTGATTTCCACTATATCGTTGTAGTGTTGTATTACAAAACTCCCAGTTAGTTGTCTGCTGATATTTCCACTTGTTAATTCGCTATTAAAGTTTGAAAGAAAAATTATATTTTCATCAATAGCTTCTATTATTTCTTCTTTGTTAAATTCAACATCGCATTTAGCGTTCTTCCCTTTTAGAAGTTGAAATATACAATGTTCGTCTCCCAGTTTTTCAAGTTTATCTTTTCCGCATATGGTTACGTTGTTCAGGGTTTCACATCTCCCTAGTATTCCATATATATTATCGTTAACGAATAATTCTTCATATTCAAGCTGGATTTGCTTTGAGTCTCTGACTGTAGATTTTGCTAGAATATGATCATACTGTTGCCTGCTGACTTTTGGTAGTGATAACACGTACAGGATTGTGTATCCATTTGTTACAACTTTTGGTTGTGCGTATTCTATGGCTTCGATCTCATTACTGTAAGGTAGCGATTCGGTTTCTTCTAATACTCTTTGGACATCTGCTCTGCTTAATAAATTCGTGTTAACCATTGATTTTTTCGCAATTTCGGCTGCTAATACGATTTCATTCAGCGTTTCTTTTAAGATACCGAGTTTATTGAAAGTCATTTGCTCGAGTTGTTGGTCCATTCTATCGGCTTCTTTCAGGATGAGGTTGTATCTTTTTGTTACTTCACTTGTAATCTTCATTATTTCGCGGTTTATCTTATACTGTTGGTTATTGTTATCGGTTAGCTCACTTTGGCTCTTCAAAATTATATCCCATACGGTAGCATCTGGTGTGCCAGCGAGCCATTTCCACGCTGATCCGATCCAATTGATTGATCTTTTTTTGACTCTTGTTCCTCTCAATTTCGTTAATGATTCCATGATTTGTTTATTTGGAATTCGAGCTGAGGTTTCATCATGTTTGTTGAATTGATCTTTTGAACGAGGGGAATGATTTGTTGTAGAGCTTCATCATAATCCTCGAGGTTAATGACGTGAACCAGGTTGAAGTTGCCATTAATTATTCTTCCTTGGCCTCGTTTTATGGTTGCGATTGGGCCTTTAAACTCAAAAATTTCTGGCCATGCAATGGTTTTTGTAATTATAAATCTAGAAAGATAAAACTAAAGTATTTAATTATCGGTAATATTTTTTATGAGGGATTTATGAATTTTTTTGCCGGATGCGGTAGCTATTGTGACTTTATTGTTTTTCATAACTACTTCCTTCTTATTTTGATTGCTGATTTTTCTCGATGAGTTCACCTAGCTCTTTATTTATTCTTGTTCTAGTTGCTATTAAGTTCTGATGGTCGATTTTACTGGATTTTGCGAAAAATATGTCGCTCGGTTTGGATTTTGTTACCGAGTGTATGGAGTTATTGTATCGATCAACTGCTAAGTATATGATTTCTTTTGGCGAAAGATCTGGATACTCCTTGGTCAGACATCTTACTAGCTCGATAATTGTTGAGTGAGCTCTCTCGATACTCCCATTTACTTCGCTTTTTTGCGACGGTATGTTATATACAGCAATACCGAGAGGTTTGATGTAATTTAATGAAATAAGGCTCATAAAACTACGTTCGTTATCGATTACTATCATTTCCGGAACTGTGAAATAGTGTGGCGCTTTTGTGATTTTATTTCTTAAATGCAAAGCTGAGCGGTCTTTAATATGAAAAAATTTTAGGAATTTCGAAAATTTGTCGATACACGGTATGTACTTTTCTCCCTTTATTTCCATTAAATCTATGTGAAGTATTTGTGTAGGAAATTTTGGAACTGGAGTTTGTTGTAATTCCGGTTTATTTGGTCGTCAATCGTACTTGCTGCTGTTACAGATTTCGCATGTTTTAATGAAGCTCTTTATTTGACTACTCATGCGAAGAAAATAGTATTTGTCCAGTATTTGCATCCGATTTTCGTTGGCATTCCTGTGTGCTCTCCTGTGTTCCTTCTCAATTACGGCAAACTTTCTTTGGCTTGATGCTTTGAATCGCCATTACTTTCTTCGGGTCTGGCTTAATTCCATCACTTGTGACCAGATAGCGAAGGAATTCTGTTTCTGATTTTAAAAATTTCGTTTTTTCTAAATTTACTCTTAAATTAGCTTTTTCCAATCGTGAAAATACTGCATCTGTAACTATAACCATACTGTACTGTAACCAAATAAACGAAGTGATCTTTTCGGATAAAGAGCAAGAATTTTGCGAATTTTCAAATCAATTGATTAAACCGTTTAAGCAGGACAACCGAAAAATTGAATGAACTTGGGTTCGGCTCTCGTGCCCAAACGGGTTACTGGAACTTCAAACAATTTGTCACAGGCCGTTTTTAAGACCATAAAACCACCATACAAAATTGGACATAAATTGGAAACAAAAAATGTTTTGGAAGCCCGTTGGGCCGAATCCGGTAACATATTGCATATCTTCTGTACACGCCTAAAGCTAAGAAGGACACTTGTACATTTCAACTCAATCAATTTAGTTGAAATTGGGCTGGTGGTATTTTACGTGAAAAGGGCACAAACAAACAAATAAACAAACTTTATTATTTATTTAAACTTTTAAATTTCTTGCCACTGTTTTAACTTTTTATTTTGAGGTTAATTTTTTTTTATTTGTTTTTTATTTTCCTTCTCTTTTTATATTTTTATTTTAATAATTATCATAAAATTGTTGCTAAATATTTCGTTTAGAATTTATAAGACCACATAGCAAAAATGCTAGGGTCAAAGAAAATTGTATTTTCCAATAATATTTTGACATTAATTTAAAAAAAAAAATACATTATCTTATAATAAGATTATTAAAAATGTTAACTTTGTTAATGTATTATTATGGAGAATAAATTCAATGATGAAAAAAAAAGATACCGTATCTATTATATACTTGTATTATATTCTTGTATTATATACTTGTATCTATTATATACTTGTATTATATATTTGTAACACAAGCCCGTATCTATTATATACATATGTGTAAAGCTCAAAACTGCAGCTATCGTCGTACATTCAGATTGAAGATATACCTTATAGAACTTGTGTTATAACATTTTAAATATGGAGCTTTTTCGAACTTTGGGAGGTTGTAGCTCCGTAATGGGTGGGGCTACAGAATAAAATTCTTCCATAAAATTAATTTTTTTAGGATATCTATCCGTATTTAAAATTTCATAGGTCTACTTCAAACGATGTAGTATTTTTGTAAAATTTGTATGAAAAAATGTGGAGATCAAAAAGTTAGTTATTCGAGAGCTACCTGAGGTTTTGATCGGATCTCAATCAGTAAAAACAGGGAACTTACAAATTGATCCAAGAGTATTTTGTGCTAATTTCAATAACCCAGTTTTTCTAATTTTAGAGTTAGCATGCGGACAGACGGACGAACAAAGCTTAATTGACTCATAATTTGATTCTGTTCCTATCCATACATTTGAAGGTATATCTAGCTTGCTTATTTCGAGGTGTTACAAACGGAGGAATAATTTTATATTATATATACTGTACTTATCGTACGGGTATAAAAATGTTACCCAATAGCTTTATTAATTATCAAAAATATATTTTTAACTCCTGCTTAAAATTAGGCTACTTTCCGTCTAAATGGAAAGAAGCTCAATTTATACCTATATTAAAACCAAAGAAGCCTCCAGAGTATGCAGAAAGCAATAGACCTATCCGCCTTCTTAACAATATTTCAAAAATTTTTGAAAAAAGTATTAAATCAAGGCTCTACAAGCATATAAATCATAGAAATATTTTGCCTGATCATCAATTTGGACTAAAACAAGGTCACAAGACCTTACATCTCTTACTGAGAATGAAAAATTTCATAAAAGGTAACATAAATAACCAACAATGTGTAGGTATGGTTGCTTTACGGCACGATGGTCTAATTCACAAAATGTTTTTACAAGATTTTCCTTAATATCTGATTAAAATCGACAATAGCTTTCTAGATGAAAGATCATTTAGAGTTCTTCTGGGTAAAGTCAAATCTGATTTAAGCCAACTAAAATCTGGTATTCCACAAGGACCTGTACTGCATCCGCTCTTATATAATATTTATACATCTGATACTCCCGATATAAATAATTACCTTTTATCAATCTTTGCGAATGACACAACTATTATAGCAGCACAACTATCATACTCGCAAACAGAAAAACTGCTATAAACTTCAAAATACTTTAACAATAAATACAAAACGAATAATCTGGATAGAAACGGTAAAATATTGAGCCATATCTATTTGTCCAGAAAAATTATGTGTAACAAACGCATTCAATTTAAAGTGTTGTGTTGGATATGTTCTATTATAGAAAAATAAAATATACATACCTATAATATCGATACAGCATAGATATAATTTCTAATTGGAAATATTTTTATTTTGTCAAACTGAAATATATTACGTACGGCCACGGTAAAGAGAAAGAAAAAAATCATAAAAAAAAGTTTTTCATTCATTGTTCATTTATTAATTTTTTCGAATTTATTTATTTATTTTTTAAATTCATTTTATTTTGCATTGACTTACATACATACCCATATATGCATATACAAACAAAATGGGCAAAAGTTTGCATGCATGTACTTATAGTTTTCAAATCACAATTACAGAACAATTTTTTTTTGCAAAAAGAATTTTTGTCTAAATTTTATTATAATCAAATTAAAGTTACATAGTTATAGATAGGCTTCACTCTTTTTTACAAACTATTTTTCATACAACAAAAAAGGCTACTTTCAAGAATAAGTAAAACTGGTGTAGGGCAAATATATACATAAAAAAAAAATAACACTATATATTTTTAATTTTATTACGGATACCCAAATAAATATGTTGGGTTGCGAGTATAATAAGTATAGGGATAACTGAAATTGGAATTGTGTGCATATAAATATATGAATAGTGGGTACCCAAATATTTTATTCTTTGGTTTCAATTTCAAATCTTTTTTTTTATATGCTCTGTCTTTGTTGTGCATGATAAATTCTTATTGCTTTTAACTTTTTACATTAAGTTAGTTAATTCAGTTACAAAATATTTTTATAGTGTTTTGTCATTTCTTCTTATTAGTATATGTTTGGCTCACAATAAAACCAACGTTTCTTGTAATTAAACTTTTATTAATGATAAAATTTAATACAAAATTCATTCTTTAAATACAATTTTTATTAGGTTAATAATTATGATACAATACGTTAAAAATACAAATTAACCTTTAATTACATTATGCAACTAAATTAACTGGCACAACATTTAAATATTTTCAATTAAAATAATTAATGTAGGTCAGTATGAATTTATACAAAAAATATTAAATGTTCTACATTAAGTTCATACGAATCATATTACAGCAAATTTATATTAAAAAGAATGTATTAAAGTTATTAAAGCTAAATTGTAATTTTAATTAACCCTAATGTTTTTACATAAGTGAAAACTTAAAATTTAAGTTAATGTTAAATAGCATATTTTATTATTATTTTAAGTTTATATTTTATTTTTATTTTTATGTCCTGTGAACATGCTCCCCCGGGTTGAATTAATAGTTAAAATTATCTGACTCATGGCGAAGTGGTTAAGTCGCCAACCTTTCAATCGGGTCTTGGGTTCAAACTCCGGTCAGGTCATAAATAAAAAATATAAAAATATGTAGTACTTTTATATCGTAATAATGTAAGTTATTGAAATGTAGTTTTAGTTTCGTAAAAAAAATCAATTTTATTATATTCACAATGATTCACAATGATTAAAATCAATATTTGACAATAATTAATTTTAATATAAACTGATTACAATTTCAATTTAATTACCGATTATTACAATTAGACGATCAATTTAGTATCCTAATTAAGACTAAAACTTATTCTAAAATATCTGTACTTATATACTAATTTCAATGCATGTTGTGCCACGTGAATTTATTCTAATGGGAAAAAATAGGCTTGGTAAATTGTAGCGTAAACGAATTTGGTGGGAACAATTTTATTATAATGGAAAAATTAGCTTGATAAATTGTAGACGCTGCGTAAGCGAATTTGATGGGAACAATTTTAATATATGATAAACCTGTGGGAACGTAATGTAACATGAGGATTGTAGTAACTTGACACGCTCCTCCCCCTTTAAAGATTTACGTCCCGTATATCAATTTTAAATTCCAATGAGTTGCAAGTAGAAGGTTTAGTTGTTTCCACTTTTGGACTTGTTACGTTGATGTTTGTCTTAGTAGTTCTCTTGATGTTCTTTAGTGCTATGAAGATAATGAAAATGATGATAATAGAAATGATGGTTACATCTGTTGATACTGAGATCTTGTCGTTTGAAAAAAGGTTCTGAATATGATGCATATTATTGAGTTGTAGGTTATGAATGTAATCGAGATTTAGCTTGATATTGCCTGCTGTAAGGTTTGCTTGAAAGATGGCTGGTAAAACTTGTGGTGCGCTAGCTATTTTATTAACAAAGGTTTGTCCCTTGATTTCCACTATATCGTTGTAGTGTTGTATCACAAAACTCCCAGTTAGTTGTCTGCTGATATTTCCACTTGTTAATTCGCCATTAAAGTTTGAAAGAAAAATTATATTTTTAGCAATAGCTTCTATTATTTCTTCTTTGTTAAATTCAACATCGCATTTAGCGTTCTTCCCTTTTAGAAGTTGAAATATTCAATGTTCGTCTCCCAGTTTTTCAAGTTTATCTTTTCCGCATATGGTTACGTTGTTCAGGGTTTCACATCTCCCTAGTATTCCATATATATTATCGTTAACGAATAATTATTCATATTCAAGCTGGATTTGCTTTAAGTCTCTGACTGTAGATTTTGCTAGAATATGATCATACTGTTGCCTGCTGACTTTTGGTAGTGATAACACGTACAGGATTGTGTATCCATTTGTTACAACTTTTGGTTGTGCGTATTCTGTGGCTTCGATCTCATTACTGTAAGGTAGTGATTCTGTTTCTTCTAATACTCTTTGGACATCTGCTCTGCTTAATAAATTCGTGTTAACGATTGATTTTTTCGCAATTTCGGCTGCTAATACGATTTCATTCAGCTTTTCTTTTATGATGCCGAGTTTATTGAAAGTCATTTGCTCGAGTTGTTGGTCCATTCTATCGACTTCTTTCAGGATGAGATTGTATCTTTTTGTTACTTCACTTGTAATCTTCATTATTTCGCGGTTTATCTTATACTGTTGGTTATTGTTATCGGTTAGCTCACTTTGGCTCTTCAAAATTATATCCCAGTCGGTAGCATCTGGTGTGCCAGCGAGCCATTTCCACGCTGATCCGATCAATTGATTGATCTTTTTTTGACTCTTGTTCCTCTCAATTTCGTTAATGATTCCATGATTTGGTTTGTTTGGAATTCGAGCTGAGGTTTCATCATGTTTGTTGAATTGATCTTTTGAACGAGGGGAATGATTTGTTGTAGAGCTTCATCATAATCCTCGAGGTTAATGACGTGAACCAGGTTGAAGTTGCCATTAATTATTCTTCCTTGGCCTCGTTTTATGGTTGCGATTGGGCCTTTAAACTCAAAAATTTCTGGCCATGCAATGGTTTTTGTAATTATAAATCTAGAAAGATAAAACTAAAGTATTTAATTATCGGTAATATTTTTTATGAGGGATTTATGAGTTTTTTTGCCGGATGCGGTAGCTATTGTGACTTTATTGTTTTTCATAACTACTTCCTTCTTATATGTCGGTTTATGTTTCGATCTGATTTGCTTATCCCGAACGTAAATTGTTTGGCCAATTTTGTAAGTTTTTGGTGTATCTCTTTTTTCATTTTCTCGTTTTAATTTTGATTGCTGATTTTTCTCGATGAGTTCATCTAGCTCTTTATGCATTTTTGTTCTGGTTGCTATTAAGTTCTGATAGTCGATTTTACTGGATTTTGCGAAAAATATGTCGCTCGGTTTGGATTTTGTTACCGAGTGTATGGAGGACACCTTACTAGCTCGATAATTGTTGAGTGAGCTCTCTCGATACTCCCATTTACTTCGCTTTTTTGCTACGGTGTGTTATATACTACAATACCGAGAGCTTTGATGTAATAGGGCTCATAAAACTACGTTCATTATCGATTACTATCATTTCCGGAACTGTGAAATAATGTAGCACTTTTGTGATTTTATTTCTTAAATGCAAAGCTGAGCGGTCTTTAATATGAAAAAATTTTAGGAATTTCGAAAATTTGTCGATACACGGTATGTACTTTTCTCCCTTTATTTCCATTAAATCTATGTGAAGTATTTGTGTAAGAAATTTTGGAACTGGAGTTTGTTGTAATTCCGGTTTATTTGGTCGTCAATCGTACTTGCTGCTGTTACAGATTTCGCATGTTTTAATGAAGCTCTTTATTTGACTACTCATGCGAGGAAAATAGTATTTGTCCAGTATTTGCATCCGATTTTCGATGGCATTCCTGTGGGCTCTCCTGTGTTCCTCCTCAATGATGGCAAACTTCCTTCTTCAATCGTAACATCTTCTACTACTTTTTGTGTTATTCGGATTTTGTATTTATTAAAGTGATCTTTAAAAACTTTCTACAATATTGGAAGGAAATTTTCAGAAATCTTAATACCGTTGTTTACACTAGGATTTAGTTTTCCTTTTAGTATTATTTTCAAAATGTCTTCATTGATTTCTGGTACATCTACGTAGTGCCTATGGTATCTTGTATGTGGTTGTTCGTAGATTATCATATCCTTTCCTTTTCTTATGACTAATTGATTAAGAAACACGTTGATTGGCGCTTCGCAATGAGGGATTAAGTTTGAGTTGTCTTCGTCTGCGCTGTGCACAGTGTGTGATAAATTATCTTCATCTGGAATACTCGCTGTTTCTGTTTCACTATTTTCGCATAGACTGTTTGCTGTTTCTGTGGAGCTTCCGGTAAGTTGGTTTATTTCGGTTGGTAGCCTCGATAGAGCATCTGCGACAATGTTTGTTTTACCTGGCTTGTAGACTAGCTCATAGTTATACTCCTCAATTTTAGATTTCCATCTTTTGAGCTTGGCATTATGGTTGCGGTTTCCTAACGAGAATGTTAATGGCTGATGATCTGTGAGGATTTTGATTTTCCCTGCTCCATAAAGATAATTTCGTAGATTATCCAGTGCCCCTACTATCGTCAACATCTCCTTTTAATTCGTAGCATAGTTTTCCTCGGTGCTGTTCAGTGTCCTCGAGATAAATGTTATCGGTTTGTCTTTGCCAATTTCTCCCCGTGATAATACTGCCCCGATGGCCTTATCCGACGCATCAGTGGTGAGAATGAAGGGTTTTTCGAAGTTAGGAAATATCAATATTTCGGATGATGATAATAATTCTTTCAAATTCTTAAAAGCTTCTAATTCTTCCTTGTTTAGCTTGATTTCTACTTTTTTTGACATACTGGCTTTAAGTTTTCCGTTCTTCCCTCTGGTTAGATTTGTTAGCGGTTTTGCTATTTTAGCGAAATCGCGGATAAATCTACGATAATATGATGTAAGACCTAAAAATGATTTCAAGGTTTTTAGGTTCTCCGGTGGCTTGATGCTTTGAATCGCCATTACTTTCTTCGGGTTTGGCTGAATTCCATCACTTGTGACCAGATAGCCAAGGAATTCTGTTTCTGATTTTAAAAATTTCGTTTTTTCTAAATTTACTCTTAAATTAGCTTTAATCGTGAAAATACTGCATCGATATTCTGGAGATGTTCTTCCCTTGTTTTACCGAATATAATGACGTTATCGATATACACATAGCAGGTTTTACCAATCTGGTCCTTGAGAACATCGTCAATCATGCGCTGGAATATTGATGGCGTGTTTCTTAACCCAAATGGGAGTCTTAGGAACTCGTACTTGCCGTTCATCGTAGAAAAAGCAGTTTTTGGAATGTCTGATGTGTTCATCATTATTTGATGGAATCTGGATGTGAGATCAATCGTCGTAAAAAATTTTGCTTCCCCCAAGCTTGTTAATTTACTGGAAATATCAGGAATTGGGTATGTATCGGGTGTTGTTACTGCATTTAGCCTTTTGAAATCGATAACCATTCGATATTTTTTATTTCCGGATGAGTCTGGTTTTTTCCCTACGATCCATATTGGCGAGTTATACGGACTTTTGGATGGTTGTATTTTTCCGTCATCCAGTAATTTTTTGATTTGGTCTTCAACTTCTTTCCTCATATTGGCGGGATACGGGTACAACTTTGTGTAAATTGGTTCGTTTGTTGTTGTTTTAATCTCTGCTTTTGCTTCCGTGTCGATTATCTCTTTGTCGTTAATTGGTCCAAATATTTTTTTATGTCGGTTTATGATTGTTCAAAGCTGCTTTTTGGTTTCAGTCGATAAATTTTCTGCTTCAATTTCGACGTCGTTGACTTGAGCCGACACTTTAGTCTTCAGTGGTATTTTGATGTTAGGATCGATTTGCAGGATGTTATTTTTTCTATAAATTAGAGCATGAAGATTCTTTAGTGTGTCATCGCCTATTATGCCGTCGAAAGTTGTGAGACCTGGTAGGATAAAAAATTCTAGGTATGAGTTGTTTTCCAATCTCTCGAAAAATTTTCCTCCTATTTTCTGTGAAATTTGAATGTTTCCTTTTGCGGAACGTACTGTAAAAGGTTTGTTTGCTGGTTTGGCGTTTGTTGCGATTTCTGGTTTATGAAGTTCTTATTGGTTCCTGTATCAACGAGAAAATTTAGCACTCTTCCATCTCGTTACTGATATTCTAGGTAAGGAACGCTGGAAAGGTCCGTCACAAAATGTATTTCTTCAATTTCTTCTTGGATGTCTTCTTCAGTTTCTGCATAGTCAGTATCATAAAAATTTTCGGTATAATCGTCTTCCATATGATATAAACGTTGCTGTTTGTTTCTTGGATGGTTGCTTATGCTTGGTGGGCGTTTATACGCATCATTAAAAGTTGTGGGCCTGTTCATATAATCCACTTGACGTGTTTGCATGGATTGGTCAATTTCCATTTTTTCTAGAGCTTTAGGAAGTCTTGGTGGAGGTATAGATGGTTTTTGATGTTGAATGTTGTATGCAGCAATTTTTTGCTGTGCTGTTAGCGGTGGTCGCTGTTGAAATTGACGTGATGGTAATACTGGTTGACGCATGCTATTACTTGGAATCCTGTTTAGTGAGGTTGTGTTTATAAAATTTCCGTTTCTGTTGTGCATGGTGTAGCTTCTGGTGTTATAATTTTGTAGCTCCAAGCAAGTTTAATATGCTTCTGGAAGCGTTTGCGGTTTTTGCAACATTAAATATTTAGAAAGTTCGCCGTTAAGTCCCCCTATGAAGACATTTAGGGCACGATTTCTTTGCGATTCTGTCAGCACGTTAATGGTTTCCCGTGAATAACTCTCAGTTTTTATTTTGTTGATTATCAACGAGAATTGGTGATTTACCCTGGCATAAAATTCTTCGATGGTTGATCTGCCTTGCGTAAGCGTGCTCATCTGATATTCTAATGTTCGGAGATCGCGTTTGTCTGCGTAATGGAGTGGCAAACATGATTTTATGGCCTCCCAGTCATCGTCGAATATGTTGTATGAAATTAAAGTAGCATCGGCGCTTCCTCTAGCTTTCCCTCTGATTGCTTGGAGAATGGCTCGGTATATTGGTTTGTTTCTTACTACGCCATAATCGCGTAAGATGTTTTGCACGCAATGTACCCATGAAACGTACTGCACTGTATTCCCATCGAATGCTTGTAGTTCTTTAACGCAATCAGGTAACTTAGGTATGTCTTTCAAATCTTGCTCGGTTCTTGGCGATGTTAAATTTGGCTGGGCTGAAATTTGTTGGTTATTTGCTTTTGCCTCCAATGTTTCTAATCTTGCTTCTAGTTGCTTAGTTATCGCTATTTGGGCGTTTATTGCTCCATTTGTTAGTTTAAGTTGTTCTATCATATTTTCCATTTGCTTTTCCATCTTATTTTTTAAGTTTCTCTTCTCTTAGTTTATAATTTTAATTTGTTACGTTTTATTATATTTTTGATTATACTTTACTTAATTTTTATTACAATTTTTTCCTTTAAAATTTTATTATTTTTAGATTTAAAATAGCAAAATTTAGTTTACTTTAATCTTTATTATAATTTTATATTTATAAGATTTTATTATCTTTTTACCAAATTTTAATTAAAGTTGGTCTGAATTTTTTTATAGTTTTAGATTATAATTTTTCAATTTTTATCAAATTTTAATTTTTATTAAATTTTATATCTTAATTATATTATAATTTTACATTAATTTTTATATTTTGTTAAATTTTAGTCTATTGTAATTTTTTATTATTATTTATTTATCAAATTTTAATTTTTATTAAATTTTTTCTCTTAATTTTGATTTTACATTAATTTTTATATTTTGTTAAATTTTAGTCTATTTTAATTTTTTATTGTAATTTTATCAAAAAAAAAAATTTTTTGAATTTTACTACATTTTAATTAAATTTTACCTTAATTTTATAATTTTAGATTACTTTTTCAATTCTTTTTAATTTTGTTATAATTTTAGATTACTTTTTTAATTTTTACTTAATTTTTACTGTAATTTTATTTTACTTTAAAAAAAATTTTTCTTCATTTTTTTACAATTTTACATTAATTTTTTATTTTTATTTTAGAACCATTAAGGTTAAATAGTTTTTACTCGTTGAATTCCCTCAGTTAGTTTTTGTAAAAATAATGAACAAAAAAACACTTACAGGAAAAAACGGTGGCTTTCATTGAGTCTGCTAATCGGTTTTTTGCTTCAGAGGCTGCTTCGTAATCTCCTTTTTAGGAGTTCGCTTTTAATGTTCGTGAACACCCTACTAATGGTACAAAATACAACACACGAAAGACTTCTTGCAGGATTTCCGCTTAATTAAAGAGTTTTTACAATCTGCTTCTTTTCCTCTTTTCGGATTTCCACAATATTTCGTAAAAATATTCTTTAGAGCTGCTCGGGGGCCAGTTATTGAAATGTAGTTTTAGTTTCGTAAAAACAATCAATTTTATTATATTCACAATGATTCACAATGATTAAAATCAATATTTGACAATAATTAATTTTAATATCAACTGATTACAATTTCAATTTAATTACCGATTATTACAATTAGACGATCAATTTAGTATCCTATTAAGACTAAAACTTATTCTAAAATATCTGTACTTATATACTAATTTCAATGCATGTTGTGCCACGTAAATTTATTCTGATGGGAAAAAATAGGTTTGGTAAATTGTAGCGTAAGCGAATTTGGTGGGAACAATTTTATTATAATGGAAAAATTAGCTTGATAAATTGTAGACGCTGCGTAAGCGAATTTGATGGGAACAATTTTAATATATGATAAACCTGTGGGAACGTAATGTAACATGTGGATTGTAGTAACTTGACACTTGACACGATATACTTGTTAACTTGTATATCGTATAATTAATAGTAGTAATAATAAAAATAATAACAATAATAATATTAATAATAATAATAAGAGTAATAATAATAATAACAATAATAATAACAATAATAATAGTAATAATAACAATAATAATAATAGTATAATAATAAGAATAATAATAGTAATAATAATAATAATAATAATAATAATAATAATAATAATAATAATAATAATAATAATAATAATAGTAATAGTAATAATAACAATTAGGAGCTATCTTTGGTTATATAATGAAAGTAAGGTGTTATATCGTGCTGCACGTTGTAATGCACTGATGGCGCTGACTCTGTAGTAAAAATAATAACAATAATAATTAAGAGTAATAATAATAATAATAAAAATAATAGTAATAGTAATAATAACAATAATTATAATAATAATAGTAATAATAATAATAGCTGCTACAGTGGAATTTTCTTTGGTTATATCATGCAAGTAAGATTTTATATACTGCTGCATGTTGTAATCCACTGATGGCGCTGACTCTGTAGTAAAATAATAATAATATTAATAAGAATACTATAATACCAATAACAATAGCCGCTACCTACAGTGACAGTAGGGGTTGCCCTCATGTAGTAAGGTGTTATATACTACTACATGTTGTAACTGTTTTGACGACTATAGTCACTGTTACCAAAATAGTAATAATAATAAGCGGATTCATTGTTTCCCTACAATCCCACTTCCAATTCAATGTTTCCGTATCCATTCCCTATCCTTTCCTATCATTACTCCCTAGCCAATATACTGCGTTCGCTGGTAAGGGTCTCATTCCATTATATTGGCTAAAGGGGGAGGTGGGTTTAGTCAAGAATTATATAAACCATGGCATAATAATGAACATCATGAATATTAATATTTCTAACTGCTGATATTTCATTTCTTTGATCATTTATTTTGGTATGTAATGTTTGAATGTCGGCTGATGTTATTTCATCTTCCAAAATTGACAAATTATTTGAATCTTTATTTATTTTTTCCGAACTGTTAAGATAATTAGCTAAAACATCATGCGTTAGTTCTGCTGTAAAAACTAGACTAGACGACAGAAACATACTTGAATGGTTAAGCGTGCAACCAGTGTTTAAGCGAATAATCCCATTTTCAGTGAATGCAACTTTTTGCTTTTCGACAATGCTTTTTTTATTAAAGTGTAGATCCAATGGTTAGTTGCGTGCATTTTAACCCATTTGATGTCTATTGACGAACTCTTTATTTTGTAAATAGCCTTGTTTCTGAGGACAATAATTCCATTTAGCATCGACTAAAGTTAGTTCCTAGACCATACATTTGTGAATTAGATTTGCATAAAAGATTATCGGATTTTTAAGACCTGCACAAATTTATATCAATTTCGCTCATAGGTGAGTATATATCGCTACGTTTATTTAGCAAGAAATACTTGCTGGAGGGTTGCATATGTATAAACTTATTACCTCCAGTTAGAGGAATAGGAATAAGCTGATATATTTGATAACATTCTGCATCTAACAATGGGAATTTTATTTCAAAAATTGTGTTGTTTGGAGTAACTCGTGCTTTCACTTGCATTAAAAATTTAGTTTTGATCATCTAGTATTTTTAAATGACTAGGAATATGTTCTCGTATTATTTTAAATTATGATTTTAGTTGTTCAGGAGTTACTAACATTGTATTGATTCGTCCATAACATGTGTGCAAAATGTCATGCGGGTAGGTGTCATACAACTCCACAATTTACATAAATATATATCTGTAGTTCGGTACTAAAACATCTGAATGTTTTTAAAAGATGATCAAGTTTAATAGAAACAGGATATATTACGATCATACGGGTATCCCAGAGTTGACACAGTCTACTCTACTGCGCTCTTCCTCGTTTTTTTTTGAATTAGAACAAATATTTTTAATTTTTTTAAGCTCATTTTGAAAAATTTGCTATTAGGTTCGCTGTGTCCTTCCATCTGTTTTCAAAACTTGTATACTGTTTAATAAAGAGCAATGAAATATTGGCCATGCATAGGTCTCTTAAAAAAGTAATGTTGTAGAACAACTTTTTTCAGCATCCTACAGCACCGACAACTCTTCACATTTTGAAAAAACTTCTTTTTAAATGCATACATCTCAGGTTCTGTTTAATATATTTATATATTTTCAATATAAAAAATACATGATTTTTTTTTTAGCTTTATGAACCAGAATTTTTTAAGTGAACTTTTTTCTAATAAGTAGTTATGTTTTCAAATTAATTGGCTAAAAATATGTGTAAAAATTGTATATGGATAAGAATGTAAGGTTTTCTGTTCTTTAAATATATATGTACTCATTTTTGATTAAATACTGTACAGAAATGTGAATTTGTTTTCTAATTTAATTGATTATGTTTATAGTATTTTTAAAAATGCACATATTATACATACTATATGTACATATTTCAATGATATTTTATGGGAAATATGTTATACACATGCATCTTATATAGGTCGACCACATGTAAGTAAAGCATTCCTGAATGATGACATTACGATTGTCGTATGTTTGTAGAGATTGTTTTTGTTTTTTTAACAACGGCCGAAAATGTTATGTTGTTAAGACTTAAACACAGTATTCTTAAGATACTTAGTAAGGTTATTTCAATTACTGTTATATATTAAAAATCTGCATTGAAAGGATTTTATGGAATAGTAAACACAGTATAGATAAAAGTAAAGAGTGTTGGAAATATATTTTTAATAATAATAACAATACAAAAAATTAGGCAGATTATTTTTAATATGTGCTAGTGCGGAAATGGGTTAAAAAACATTAACAAACATTTTATCACAGGCTTTAATTAGAACCATAAATTCATCCTGCCAAATTAGGCATAACTTAGAAATTTGTTTGACAGTCTATCGTGTGTTAGTATCCCAACAAAATTTATTGAATGAGTTTGTGTGCCAAAGTGCAATACTTGTGCAAATTTTCAATTGGTCAAATCGTTTAAGCACAACAACAAAAAAATGAGAAACTTCATGGCCTGATGCTGAAACGGGTTTATATATCGTAACGAAATTAACTCAGAAAGATCTTGTGATAAAGACCTATACTGTTGTAAATTTTCCACTTAATTAGTCAAACCGTTTAAGCGCGACAACAAAGAAATTAAAAAACTTCATTGGGTCCTGGTGCCGAAACGGATTAACGGATCGTAACCGAAACAACTGAGTGATGTTCTGGGGCGAAGATCTACACTTTTGTATATTTTCAACTCAATTAGTCAAACCGTTTAAGCGCGACAACAAAGAAATTAAAAAATTTCATTGAGCCTTGGTGCCGAAACGGGTTAATGAAGCGTAACCAAATAAACGAAGTGATCTTTTCGGCTAAAGAGCAAGAATTTTGCGAATTTTCAAATCAATTGATTAAACCGTTTAAGCAGGACAACCGAAAAATTGAATGAACTTCGTTCGGCTCTCGTGCCCAAACGGGTTACTGGAACTTCAAAAAATTTGTCACAGGCCGTTTTTAAGACCATAAAACTACCATACAAAATTGGACATAAATCGGAAACAAAAAATGTTTTGTAAGCCCGCTGGGCCGACGGTAACATATTGCATATCTTCTGTACACGCCTAAAGCTAAGAAGGACATTTGTACATTTCAACTCAATCAATTTAGTTGAAATTGGGCTGGTGGTTTTTTACGTGAAAAGGGCACAAACAAACAAATAAACAAACAGAATTTCTTCTTTATATATATTATATTAATCAATTTTTTCTTTTAAATTTCTTGCCACTGTTTTAACTTTTTATTTTAAGGTTAATTTTTTTTTATTTGGTTTTTATTTTCCTTCTCTTTTTATATTTTTATTTTAATAATTATCATAAAATTGTTGCTAAATATTTCGTTTAGAATTTATAAGACCACATAGCAAAAATGCTAGGGTCAAAGAAAATTGTATCTTCCAAGAATATTTTGACATTAATTTAAAAAAAAAATACATTATCTTATAATAAGATTATTAAAAATGTTCACTTTGTTAATGTATTGTTATGGAGAATAAATTCAATGATGAAAAAAAAAAGATACCGTATCTATTATATACTTGTATTATATTCTTGTATTATATACTTGTATCTATTATATACTTGTATTATATATTTGTAACACAAGCACGTATCTATTATATACATATGTGTAAAGCTCAAAACTGCAGCTATCGTCGTACATTCAGATTGAAGATATACCTTATAGAACTTGTGTTATAACATTTTAAATATGGAGCTTTTTCGAACTTTGGGAGGTTGTAGCTCCGTAATGGGTGGGGCTACAGAATAAAATTCTTCCATAAAATTAATTTTTTTAGGATATCTATCCGTATTTAAAATTTCATAGGTCTACTTCAAACGATGTAGTATTTTTGTAAAATTTGTATGAAAAAATGTGGAGATCAAAAAGTTAGTTATTCGAGAGCTACCTGAGGTTTTGATCGGATCTCAATCAGTAAAAACAGGGAACTTACAGATTGATCCAAGAATATTTTGTGCTAATTTCAATAACCCAGTTTTTCTAATTTTAGAGTTAGCATGCGGACAGACAGTCGAACAAAGCTTAATTGACTCATAATTTGATTCTGTTCCTATCCATACATTTGAAGGTATATCTAGCTTGCTTATTTCGAGGTGTTACAAACGGAGGAATAATTTTATATTATATATACTGTACTTATCGCACGGGTATAAAAATGTTACCCAATAGCTTTATTAATTATCAAAAATATATTTTTAACTCCTGCTTAAAATTAGGCTACTTTCCGTCTAAGTGGAAAGAAGCTCAAATTATACCTATATTAAAACCAAAGAAGCCTCCAGAGTATGCAGAAAGCAATAGACCTATCAGCCTTCTTAACAATATTTCAAAAATTTTTGAAAAAAGTATTAAATCAAGGCTCTACAAGCATATAAATCATAGAAATATTTTGCCTGATCATCAATTTGGACTAAGACAAGGTCACAAGACCTTACATCTCTTACTGAGAATGAAAAATTTCATAAAAGGTAACATAAATAACCAACAATGTGTAGGTATGGTTGCTTACGGCACGATGGTCTAATTCACAAAATGTTTTTACAAGATTTTCCTTAATATCTGATTAAAATCGACAATAGCTTTCTAGATGAAAGATCATTTAGAGTTCTTCTTGGTAAAGTCAAATCTGATTTAAGCCAACTAAAATCTGGTATTCCACAAGGACCTGTACTGGATCCGCTCTTATATAATATTTATACATCTGATACTCCCGATATAAATAATTACCTTTTATCAATCTTTGCGAATGACACAACTATTATAGCAGCACAACTATCATACTCGCAAACAGAAAAACTACTACTATAAACTACTACTATAAACTTCAAAATACTTTAACAATAAATACAAAACGAATAATCTGGGTAGAAACGGTAAAATATTGAGCCATATCTATTTGTCCAGAAAAATTATGTGTAACAAACGCATTCAATTTAAAGTGTTGTGTTGGATATGTTCTATTATAGAAAAATAAAATATACATAGCTATAATATCGATACAGCATAGACATAATTTCTAATTGGAAATATTTTTATTTTGTCAAACTGAAATATATTACGTACGGCCACGGTAAAGAGAAAGAAAAAAATCATAAAAAAAGTTTTTCATTCATTGTTCATTTATTAATTTTTTCGAATTTATTTATTTTTTTTTTAAATTCATTTTATTTTGCATTGACTTACATACATACCCATATATGCATATACAAACAAAATGGGCAAAAGTTTGCATGCATGTACTTATAGTTTTCAAATCACAATTACAGAACAATTTTTTTTTGCAAAAAGAATTTTTGTCTAAATTTTATTATAATCA
>OX352772.1:223641993-223651993 GCA_947095535.1 Poecilobothrus nobilitatus
ATGAACTTCGTTCGGCTCTCGTGCCCAAACGGGTTACTGGAACTTCAAAAAATTTGTCACAGGCCGTTTTTAAGACCATAAAACTACCATACAAAATTGGACATAAATCGGAAACAAAAAATGTTTTGTAAGCCCGCTGGGCCGACGGTAACATATTGCATATCTTCTGTACACGCCTAAAGCTAAGAAGGACATTTGTACATTTCAACTCAATCAATTTAGTTGAAATTGGGCTGGTGGTTTTTTACGTGAAAAGGGCACAAACAAACAAATAAACAAACAGAATTTCTTCTTTATATATATTATATTAATCAATTTTTTCTTTTAAATTTCTTGCCACTGTTTTAACTTTTTATTTTAAGGTTAATTTTTTTTTATTTGGTTTTTATTTTCCTTCTCTTTTTATATTTTTATTTTAATAATTATCATAAAATTGTTGCTAAATATTTCGTTTAGAATTTATAAGACCACATAGCAAAAATGCTAGGGTCAAAGAAAATTGTATCTTCCAAGAATATTTTGACATTAATTTAAAAAAAAAATACATTATCTTATAATAAGATTATTAAAAATGTTCACTTTGTTAATGTATTGTTATGGAGAATAAATTCAATGATGAAAAAAAAAAGATACCGTATCTATTATATACTTGTATTATATTCTTGTATTATATACTTGTATCTATTATATACTTGTATTATATATTTGTAACACAAGCACGTATCTATTATATACATATGTGTAAAGCTCAAAACTGCAGCTATCGTCGTACATTCAGATTGAAGATATACCTTATAGAACTTGTGTTATAACATTTTAAATATGGAGCTTTTTCGAACTTTGGGAGGTTGTAGCTCCGTAATGGGTGGGGCTACAGAATAAAATTCTTCCATAAAATTAATTTTTTTAGGATATCTATCCGTATTTAAAATTTCATAGGTCTACTTCAAACGATGTAGTATTTTTGTAAAATTTGTATGAAAAAATGTGGAGATCAAAAAGTTAGTTATTCGAGAGCTACCTGAGGTTTTGATCGGATCTCAATCAGTAAAAACAGGGAACTTACAGATTGATCCAAGAATATTTTGTGCTAATTTCAATAACCCAGTTTTTCTAATTTTAGAGTTAGCATGCGGACAGACAGTCGAACAAAGCTTAATTGACTCATAATTTGATTCTGTTCCTATCCATACATTTGAAGGTATATCTAGCTTGCTTATTTCGAGGTGTTACAAACGGAGGAATAATTTTATATTATATATACTGTACTTATCGTACGGGTATAAAAATGTTACCCAATAGCTTTATTAATTATCAAAAATATATTTTTAACTCCTGCTTAAAATTAGGCTACTTTCCGTCTAAGTGGAAAGAAGCTCAAATTATACCTATATTAAAACCAAAGAAGCCTCCAGAGTATGCAGAAAGCAATAGACCTATCAGCCTTCTTAACAATATTTCAAAAATTTTTGAAAAAAGTATTAAATCAAGGCTCTACAAGCATATAAATCATAGAAATATTTTGCCTGATCATCAATTTGGACTAAGACAAGGTCACAAGACCTTACATCTCTTACTGAGAATGAAAAATTTCATAAAAGGTAACATAAATAACCAACAATGTGTAGGTATGGTTGCTTACGGCACGATGGTCTAATTCACAAAATGTTTTTACAAGATTTTCCTTAATATCTGATTAAAATCGACAATAGCTTTCTAGATGAAAGATCATTTAGAGTTCTTCTTGGTAAAGTCAAATCTGATTTAAGCCAACTAAAATCTGGTATTCCACAAGGACCTGTACTGGATCCGCTCTTATATAATATTTATACATCTGATACTCCCGATATAAATAGTTACCTTTTATCAATCTTTGCGAATGACACAACTATTATAGCAGCACAACTATCATACTCGCAAACAGAAAAACTGCTATAAACTTCAAAATACTTTAACAATAAATACAAAACGAATAATCTGGGTAGAAACGGTAAAATATTGAGCCATATCTATTTGTCCAGAAAAATTATGTGTAACAAACGCATTCAATTTAAAGTGTTGTGTTGGATATGTTCTATTATAGAAAAATAAAATATACATAGCTATAATATCGATACAGCATAGATATAATTTCTAATTGGAAATATTTTTATTTTGTCAAACTGAAATATATTACGTACGGCCACGGTAAAGAGAAAGAAAAAAATCATAAAAAAAGTTTTTCATTCATTGTTCATTTATTAATTTTTTCGAATTTATTTATTTTTTTTTTAAATTCATTTTATTTTGCATTGACTTACATACATACCCATATATGCATATACAAACAAAATGGGCAAAAGTTTGCATGCATGTACTTATAGTTTTCAAATCACAATTACAGAACAATTTTTTTTTGCAAAAAGAATTTTTGTCTAAATTTTATTATAATCAAATTAAAGATAAATAGTTATAGGCTTCACTCTTTTTTATAAACTATTTTTCATACAACAAAAAAGGCTACTTTCAAGAATAAGTAAAACTGGTGTTGGGCAAAACCTACACTGTGTGTAGGGCAAATATATACATAAAAAAAAATAACACTATATATTTTTAATTTTATTACGGATACCCAAATAAATATGTTGGGTTGCGAGTATAATGAGTATAGGGATAACTGAAATTGGAATTGTGTGCATATAAATATATGAATAGTGGGTACCCAAATATTTTATTCTTTGGTTTCAATTTCAAATCTTTTTTTTTATATGCTCTGTCTTTGTTGTGCATGATAAATTCTATTACTATTAACTTTTTACATTAAGTTAGTTAATTCAGTTACAAAATATTTTTATAGTGTTTTGTCATTTCTTCTTATTAGTATATGTTTGCTCACAATAAAAACCAACGTTTCTTGTAATTAAACTTTTATTAATGATAAAATTTAATACAAAATTCATTCTTTAAATACAATTTTTATTAGGTTAATAATTATGATACAATACGTTAAAAATACAAATTAACCTTTTAACATTTAATTACATTATGCAAATAAATTAACTGGCACAACATTTAAATATTTTCAATTAAAATAATTAATGTAGGTCAGTATGAATTTATACAAAAAATATTAAATGTTCTACATTAAGTTCATACGAATCATATTACAGCAAATTTATATTAAAAAGAATGTATTAAAGTTATTAAAGGTAAATTGTAATTTTAATTAACCCTAATGTTTTTACATAAGTGAAAACTTAAAATTTAAGTTAATGTTAAATAGCATATTTTATTATTATTTTAAGTTTAGATTTTATTTTTATTTTTATGTCCTGTGAACATGCTCCCCCGGGTTGAATTAATAGTTAAAATTATCTGACTCATGGCGAAGTGGTTAAGTCGCCAACCTTTCAATCGAAGGGTCTTGGGTTCAAACTCCGGTCAGGTCATAAATAAAAAATATAAAAATATGTAGTACTTTTATATCGTAATAATGTAAGTTATTGAAATGTAGTTTTAGTTTCGTAAAAAAAATCAATTTTATTATATTCACAATGATTCACAATGATTAAAATCAATATTTGACAATAATTAATTTTAATATAAACTGATTACAATTTCAATTTAATTACCGATTATTACAATTAGACGATCAATTTAGTATCCTAATTAAGACTAAAACTTATTCTAAAATATCTGTACTTATATACTAATTTCAATGCATGTTGTGCCACGTGAATTTATTCTAATGGGAAAAAATAGGCTTGGTAAATTGTAGCGTAAGCGAATTTGGTGGGAACAATTTTATTATAATGGAAAAATTAGCTTGATAAATTGTAGACGCTGCGTAAGCGAATTTGATGGGAACAATTTTAATATATGATAAACCTGTGGGAACGTAATGTAACATGTGGATTGTAGTAACTTGACACGCTCCTCCCCCTTTAAAGATTTACGTCCCGTAAATCAATTTTAAATTCCAATGGGTTGCTAGTAGAAGGTTTAGTTGTTTCCACTTTTGGACTTGTTACGTTGATGTTTGTCTTAGTAGTTCTCTTGATGTTCTTTAGTGCTATGAAGATAATGAAAATGATGATAATAGAAATGATGGTTACATCTGTTGATACTGAGATCTTGTCGTTTGAAAAAAGGTTCTGAATATGATGCATATTATTGAGTTGTAGGTTATGAATGTAATCGAGATTTAGCTTGATATTGCCTGCTGTAAGGTTTGCTTGAAAGATGGCTGGTAAAACTTGTGGTGCGCTAGCTATTTTATTAACAAAGGTTTGTCCCTTGATTTCCACTATATCGTTGTAGTGTTGTATCACAAAACTCCCAGTTAGTTGTCTGCTGATATTTCCACTTGTTAATTCGCCATTAAAGTTTGAAAGAAAAATTATATTTTCAGCAATAGCTTCTATTATTTCTTCTTTGTTAAATTCAACATCGCATTTAGCGTTCTTCCCTTTTAGAAGTTGAAATATTCAATGTTCGTCTCCCAGTTTTTCAAGTTTATCTTTTCCGCATATGGTTACGTTGTTCAGGGTTTCACATCTCCCTAGTATTCCATATATATTATCGTTAACGAATAATTATTCATATTCAAGCTGGATTTGCTTTAAGTCTCTGACTGTAGATTTTGCTAGAATATGATCATACTGTTGCCTGCTGACTTTTGGTAGTGATAACACGTACAGGATTGTGTATCCATTTGTTACAACTTTTGGTTGTGCGTATTCTGTGGCTTCGATCTCATTACTGTAAGGTAGTGATTCTGTTTCTTCTAATACTCTTTGGACATCTGCTCTGCTTAATAAATTCGTGTTAACGATTGATTTTTTCGCAATTTCGGCTGCTAATACGATTTCATTCAGCTTTTCTTTTATGATGCCGAGTTTATTGAAAGTCATTTGCTCGAGTTGTTGGTCCATTCTATCGACTTCTTTCAGGATGAGATTGTATCTTTTTGTTACTTCACTTGTAATCTTCATTATTTCGCGGTTTATCTTATACTGTTGGTTATTGTTATCGGTTAGCTCACTTTGGCTCTTCAAAATTATATCCCAGTCGGTAGCATCTGGTGTGCCAGCGAGCCATTTCCACGCTGATCCGATCAATTGATTGATCTTTTTTTGACTCTTGTTCCTCTCAATTTCGTTAATGATTCCATGATTTGGTTTGTTTGGAATTCGAGCTGAGGTTTCATCATGTTTGTTGAATTGATCTTTTGAACGAGGGGAATGATTTGTTGTAGAGCTTCATCATAATCCTCGAGGTTAATGACGTGAACCAGGTTGAAGTTGCCATTAATTATTCTTCCTTGGCCTCGTTTTATGGTTGCGATTGGGCCTTTAAACTCAAAAATTTCTGGCCATGCAATGGTTTTTGTAATTATAAATCTAGAAAGATAAAACTAAAGTATTTAATTATCGGTAATATTTTTTATGAGGGATTTATGAGTTTTTTTGCCGGATGCGGTAGCTATTGTGACTTTATTGTTTTTCATAACTACTTCCTTCTTATATGTCGGTTTATGTTTCGATCTGATTTGCTTATCCCGAACGTAAATTGTTTGGCCAATTTTGTAAGTTTTTGGTGTATCTCTTTTTTCATTTTCTCGTTTTAATTTTGATTGCTGATTTTTCTCGATGAGTTCATCTAGCTCTTTATGCATTTTTGTTCTGGTTGCTATTAAGTTCTGATAGTCGATTTTACTGGATTTTGCGAAAAATATGTCGCTCGGTTTGGATTTTGTTACCGAGTGTATGGAGGACACCTTACTAGCTCGATAATTGTTGAGTGAGCTCTCTCGATACTCCCATTTACTTCGCTTTTTTGCTACGGTGTGTTATATACTACAATACCGAGAGCTTTGATGTAATAGGGCTCATAAAACTACGTTCATTATCGATTACTATCATTTCCGGAACTGTGAAATAATGTAGCACTTTTGTGATTTTATTTCTTAAATGCAAAGCTGAGCGGTCTTTAATATGAAAAAATTTTAGGAATTTCGAAAATTTGTCGATACACGGTATGTACTTTTCTCCCTTTATTTCCATTAAATCTATGTGAAGTATTTGTGTAAGAAATTTTGGAACTGGAGTTTGTTGTAATTCCGGTTTATTTGGTCGTCAATCGTACTTGCTGCTGTTACAGATTTCGCATGTTTTAATGAAGCTCTTTATTTGACTACTCATGCGAGGAAAATAGTATTTGTCCAGTATTTGCATCCGATTTTCGATGGCATTCCTGTGGGCTCTCCTGTGTTCCTTCTCAATGATGGCAAACTTCCTTCTTCAATCGTAACATCTTCTACTACTTTTTGTGTTATTCGGATTTTGTATTTATTAAAGTGATCTTTAAAAACTTTCTGCAATATTGGAAGGAAATTTTCAGAAATCTTAATACCGTTGTTTACACTAGGATTTAGTTTTCCTTTTAGTATTATTTTCAAAATGTCTTCATTGATTTCTGGTACATCTACGTAGTGCCTATGGTATCTTGTATGTGGTTGTTCGTAGATTATCATATCCTTTCCTTTTCTTATGACTAATTGATTAAGAAACACGTTGATTGGCGCTTCGCAATGAGGGATTAAGTTTGAGTTGTCTTCGTCTGCGCTGTGCACAGTGTGTGATAAATTATCTTCATCTGGAATACTCGCTGTTTCTGTTTCACTATTTTCGCATAGACTGTTTGCTGTTTCTGTGGAGCTTCCGGTAAGTTGGTTTATTTCGGTTGGTAGCCTCGATAGAGCATCTGCGACAATGTTTGTTCTACCTGGCTTGTAGACTAGCTCATAGTTATACTCCTCCATTTTAGATTTCCATCTTTTGAGCTTGGCATTATGGTTGCGGTTTCCTAACGAGAATGTTAATGGCTGATGATCTGTGAGGATTTTGATTTTCCCTGCTCCATAAAGATAATTTCGTAGATTATCCAGTGCCCCTACTATCGTCAACATCTCCTTTTAATTCGTAGCATAGTTTTCCTCGGTGCTGTTCAGTGTCCTCGAGATAAATGTTATCGGTTTGTCTTTGCCAATTTCTCCCCGTGATAATACTGCCCCGATGGCCTTATCCGACGCATCAGTGGTGAGAATGAAGGGTTTTTCGAAGTTAGGAAATATCAATATTTCGGATGATGATAATAATTCTTTCAAATTCTTAAAAGCTTCTAATTCTTCCTTGTTTAGCTTGATTTCTACTTTTTTTGACATACTGGCTTTAAGTTTTCCGTTCTTCCCTCTGGTTAGATTTGTTAGCGGTTTTGCTATTTTAGCGAAATCGCGGATAAATCTACGATAATATGATGTAAGACCTAAAAATGATTTCAAGGTTTTTAGGTTCTCCGGTGGCTTGATGCTTTGAATCGCCATTACTTTCTTCGGGTTTGGCTGAATTCCATCACTTGTGACCAGATAGCCAAGGAATTCTGTTTCTGATTTTAAAAATTTCGTTTTTTCTAAATTTACTCTTAAATTAGCTTTAATCGTGAAAATACTGCATCGATATTCTGGAGATGTTCTTCCTTTGTTTTACCGAATATAATGACGTTATCGATATACACATAGCAGGTTTTACCAATCTGGTCCTTGAGAACGTCGTCAATCATGCGCTGGAATATTGATGGCGTGTTTCTTAACCCAAATGGGAGTCTTAGGAACTCGTACTTGCCGTTCATCGTAGAAAAAGCAGTTTTTGGAATGTCTGATGTGTTCATCATTATTTGATGGAATCTGGATGTGAGATCAATCGTCGTAAAAAATTTTGCTTCCCCCAAGCTTGTTAATTTACTGGAAATATCAGGAATTGGGTATGTATCGGGTGTTGTTACTGCATTTAGCCTTTTGAAATCGATAACCATTCGATATTTTTTATTTCCGGATGAGTCTGGTTTTTTCCCTACGATCCATATTGGCGAGTTATACGGACTTTTGGATGGTTGTATTTTTCCGTCATCCAGTAATTTTTTGTTTTGGTCTTCAACTTCTTTCCTCATATTGGCGGGATACGGGTACAACTTTGTGTAAATTGGTTCGTTTGTTGTTGTTTTAATCTCTGCTTTTGCTTCCGTGTCGATTATCTCTTTGTCGTTAATTGGTCCAAATATTTTTTTATGTCGGTTTATGATTGTTCAAAGCTGCTTTTTGGTTTCAGTCGATAAATTTTCTGCTTCAATTTCGACGTCGTTGACTTGAGCCGACACTTTAGTCTTCAGTGGTATTTTGATGTTAGGATCGATTTGCAGGATGTTATTTTTTCTATAAATTAGAGCATGAAGATTCTTTAGTGTGTCATCGCCTATTATGCCGTCGAAAGTTGTGAGACCTGGTAGGATAAAAAATTCTAGGTATGCGTTGTTTTCCAATCTCTCGAAAAATTTTCCTCCTATTTTCTGTGAAATTTGAATGTTTCCTTTTGCGGAACGTACTGTAAAAGGTTTGTTTGCTGGTTTGGCGTTTGTTGCGATTTCTGGTTTATGAAGTTCTTATTGGTTCCTGTATCAACGAGAAAATTTAGCACTCTTCCATCTCGTTACTGATATTCTAGGTAAGGAACGCTGGAAAGGTCCGTCACAAAATGTATTTCTTCAATTTCTTCTTGGATGTCTTCTTCAGTTTCTGCATAGTCAGTATCATAAAAATTTTCGGTATAATCGTCTTCCATATGATATAAACGTTGCTGTTTGTTTCTTGGATGGTTGCTTATGCTTGGTGGGCGTTTATACGCATCATTAAAAGTTGTGGGCCTGTTCATATAATCCACTTGACGTGTTTGCATGGATTGGTCAATTTCCATTTTTGCTAGAGCTTTAGGAAGTCTTGGTGGAGGTATAGATGTTTTTTGATGTTGAATGTTGTATGCAGAAATTTTTTGCTGTGCTGTTAGCGGTGGTCGCTGTTGAAATTGACGTGATGGTAATACTGGTTGACGCATGCTATTACTTGGAATCCTGTTTAGTGAGGTTGTGTTTATAAAATTTCCGTTTCTGTTGTGCATGGTGTAGCTTCTGGTGTTATAATTTTGTAGCTCCAAGCAAGTTTAATATGCTTCTGGAAGCGTTTGCGGTTTTTGCAACATTAAATATTTAGAAAGTTCGCCGTTAAGTCCCCTTATGAAGACATTTAGGGCACGATTTCTTTGCGATTCTGTCAGCACGTTAATGGTTTCCCGTGAATAACTCTCAGTTTTTATTTTGTTGATTATCAACGTGAATTGGTGATTTACCCTGGCATAAAATTCTTCGATGGTTGATCTGCCTTGCGTAAGCGTGCTCATCTGATATTCTAATGTTCGGAGATCGCGTTTGTCTGCGTAATGGAGTGGCAAACATGATTTTATGGCCTCCCAGTCATCGTCGAATATGTTGTATGAAATTAAAGTAGCATCGGCGCTTCCTCTAGCTTTCCCTCTGATTGCTTGGAGAATGGCTCGGTATATTGGTTTTTTTCTTACTACGCCATAATCGCGTAAGATGTTTTGCACGCAATGTACCCATGAAACGTACTGCACTGTATTCCCATCGAATGCTTGTAGTTCTTTAACGCAATCAGGTAACTTAGGTATGTCTTTCAAATCTTGCTCGGTTCTTGGCGATGTTAAATTTGGCTGGGCTGAAATTTGTTGGTTATTTGCTTTTGCCTCCAATGTTTCTAATCTTGCTTCTAGTTGCTTAGTTATCGCTATTTGGGCGTTTATTGCTCCATTTGTTAGTTTAAGTTGTTCTATCATATTTTCCATTTGCTTTTCCATCTTATTTTTTAAGTTTCTCTTCTCTTAGTTTATAATTTTAATTTGTTACGTTTTATTATATTTTTGATTATACTTTACTTAATTTTTATTACAATTTTTTCCTTTAAAATTTTATTATTTTTAGATTTAAAATAGTAAATTTTAGTTTACTTTAATCTTTATTATAATTTTATCTTTATAAGATTTTGTTATCTTTAAATTTTACCAAATTTTAATTAAAGTTGGTCTGAATTTTTTTATAGTTTTAGATTATAATTTTT
>OX352772.1:223656993-223723690 GCA_947095535.1 Poecilobothrus nobilitatus
TACAGCAAATTTATATTAAAAAGAATGTATTAAAGTTATTAGAGGTAAATTGTAATTTTAATTAACCCTAATGTTTTTACATAAGTAAAAACTTAAAATTTAAGTTAATGTTAAATAGCATATTTTATTATTATAAGTTTAGATTTTATTTTTATTTTTATGTCCTGTGAATATGCTCCCCCGAGTTGAATTAATAGTCATTATCTGACTCATGGCACAGTGGTTAAGTCGCCAACCTTTCAATCGAAGGGTTTTGGGTTCAAACCCCGGTCAGGTCATCAATAAAAAATATAAAAATATATAGTACTTTTATATCGTAATAATGTATATCGTATAATTAATAGTAGTAATAATAAAAATAATAACAATAATAATATTAATAATAATAATAAGAGTAATAATAATAATAATAATAGTAATAATAATAATAGTAATAATAATAATAATAACAATAATTATAGTATAATAATAATAATAACAATAATTATAGTATAATAATAGTATAATAATAATAATAGTAATAATAATAATAATAATAATAGTAAACTAATTATTATAATAATAATAATAATAATAGTAATATTAATAATAGCTGCTACAGTGGAGCTATCTTTGGTTATATCATGAAAGTAATGTGTTATATCATGCTGCACGTTGTAATCCACTGATGGCGCTGACTCTGTAGTAAAATTAATAACAATAATAATTAATAATAATAATAATAATAATAGTAATAGTAATAATAACAATAATTATAATAATAATAGTAGCTACAGTGGAACTATCTTTGGTTATATCATGCAAGTAAGATTTTATATACTGCTGCATGTTGTAATCCACTGATGGCGCTGACTCTGAGTAAAATAATAATAATATTAATAAGAATACTATAATACCAATAACAATAGCCGCTACAGTGACAGTAGGGGTTGCCCTCATGTAGTAAGGTGTTATATACTACTACATGTTGTAACTGTTTTAACGACTATAGTGACTCTTACCAAAATAGTAATAATAATAAGCGGATTCATTATTTGCTTACAGTCCCACTCCCAATTCAATGTTTCCGTATCCATTCCCTATCCTTTCCTATCTCTACTCCCTAGCCAATATACTGTGTTCGCTGGTAAGGGTCTCATTCCATTTAATTGGCTAAAGGGGGAGGTGGGTTTAGTCAAGAATTATATAAACCATGGCATAATAATGAACATCATGAATATTAATATTTCTAACTGCTGCTATTTCATTTCTTTGAACATTTATTTTAGTACGTAATGTTTGAATGTCGGCTGATGTTATTTCATTTTCCAAAATTGACAAATTATTTGAACCTTTATTCATCTTTTCCGGACTGTTAAGATAATTAGCTAAAATATCATGTGTTATTTCTGCTGTAAAAACTTGACTAGACGACAGAAACATATTTGAATGGTTAAGCGTGCAACCAGTGTTTAAGCGAATAATCCCATTTTCAGTGAATACAACTTTTTCGAAATGAGTACCACAATTTAAATCGACTATGCTTTTTTTATCTAAAGTGTAGATCCAATGGTTAGCTGCGTGCATTTTAACCCATTTGATGTCTATTGACGAACTCTTTATTTTGCAAAAAGTAGATAGCCTTGTTTCTGAGGACAATAATTCCATTCCGCATCGACTAATGTTAGATCCTAGACCATACATTTGTGAATTAGATCTGCATAAAAGATTATCGGATTTTTAAGACCTGCACAAATTTATATCAATTTCGCTCATAGGTGAGTATATATCGCTACGTTTATTTAGCAAGAAATACTTGCTGGAGGGTTGAATATATATAAACTTATCAGCTCTAGTTAGAGGAATAGGAATAAGCTGATATATTTGATAACACTCTGCATCTAACAATGGAAATTTTATTTCAAAAATTGTGTTGTTTGGAGTAACTCGTGCTTACACTTGCATTAAAAATTTAGTTTTGATCATCTGGTATTTTTAAATGACTAGGAATATGTTCTCGTATTATTTTAAATTGTGATTTTAGTTGTTCAGGAGTTACTAACATTGTATTGATTCGTCCATAACATGTGTCTGTTATCACAGAAAGAATCGATTGTTTTGTGTGTCGCATACTGCTTAAATCCAATATCATTTCTAAGGTAGATGAGTTAAATTTTTTAAATAAAGTTTGCGTTTGTTTTGTTCTATTTATATCATCTTGAAAAGAAGAATATTGTTTTCTCATAGCTAAATATTGCTCATTTCCATGCAGTTGATTGCGTTTAATTATGTTAAGAGTTGAATCTGATATGAACGTTTGCCTTGGAAATAATGATTCCATGTGAGTGATATCTGTTTCATATTTTTCAGCAAATTCTTCGTCTGGAACGGCAAAGAGACTATGTGCTACAGTTCCAATAATTCCAAACACAGCTCTTTTCTTCTTAGGTGGAGTTTCGTTTTGTTTATAAATTAAATAATTAGCGTTTTCCAGCTCTTGTAAATGATGTTGTAATTGTACTATAATAGGTTAACAATGATCTTCGAATTCAATATTAGCAGAAAACTTGTTACATGTTTCTTTAAAATAGGTTATAGATTTGGTTAGCATATTAGTTTGATACTTATATAAAGATAAGTTAAACTGTACGATTAAGTTCCATTCACTGCTATGAATATTAGTGTTTGCAATGTTCTCAAAGTACATACCTTGTTCATTGCCAAACTGAGTATTACTGTAGTAGTCCTTTATCTCTTTATTGTCGTGTTCCCTTTGGGAGTGGTTCTGTTTCCTCTTGAAAGATACATGATTTGTTTCATGTTTATTTTTCGATGTATCTGCGGTACCGTCATTTATCATTACTGCTGCGTCATAGCTAGAGTTATATTCATTATCTATAATTGGCAATAATGGTAGCTTGGTTATAGATCGTTTAAAAACTGAGATTTTTGTTTTTAAAGTAACAACTTGAACCAGATCGTTATCATCGCAAGTTATTTGAATCACTCTTCCAAGTGACCATCTTGTTGGTGGTAAATTGTCTTCCTTTATTAGTACTTTGTTACAAACCTTCAAATTTGGTTGAGTCCATTTTGGTTTTTGTTGTAATCTGGACAAGTATTCCTTAGACCATCTTTGCCAGAACCACTGATGAAGCTGATCCAGAAATTGCCATCTTGTTAGTAAATCAGGATTTTCATTAAAAACATTTTCATCAGAACGGTCAATAATGGTGCTTCTTTTAAAAATCGTTCTGGTGTTAAAACTTCCAAATTTTGTGGATCATTATTTAATGGGCATAGTGGGCGAGAATTCAATCATACCTCAATTTTTAAAATCAAAGTTGTAAGTTCTTCGAAAGATAAGATAGAGTAATTTCTTATTCTCTTCATATGCTATTTGGTTGATTTTATACCAGCTTCCCACAGGCAGCCAAAGTGCAGCGATGCGGGTGGTATGAAATGCCACTGAATTCCTTCTTTGCATAACGAATTTTTAATTTCGTTTTGATAGTTTGGTTGGCTGAATAAATCAGCTAAATTTTTTCTTGCTCTACAGAAATTCGTGGCGTTATTACTATAAATTTTTGCAACTTGTCCTCTTCTGCTAACAAATCTTTTAAATGCTGTAAGAAATGCTCTTGATGTTAAATTACTAACCACTTCCAAATGTATTGCTTTGGTACTCAAACACATAAAGAGAGCTATAGAACTCTTAAATGTCTTAGTTGCTCGACCAACAGATGTTTTTAAGGTAACTTCATGAGAATTTTGGAATGTTAATTTTTGGCAAACTCACACTCATATCTTGATTTGATTGTCTGTGAGCTCGAACTGCCGCAGCTGGAGATAATCTGGTTCATATATTGTTGAGTTCAATAATTGTCTCCGTATAAAATGTGTCAGCTTCTTCAAACATGTTATTTTCAAAATACTCCTTTTGAATAGACTTATCTCCAATGATGTCCATGTAGTTTTTATCACTTATTGCCAGTACTCTTCTAATTTTTTCAAACTAACATTAATAAGGCCAGATTCGGTTCTTTATCTTCCTGTTCCTTAACCTTCTTATGTATTCGCTCTATGTTATTTATAAGATTGCTTTTAAGTTCCAACTGCTTCTTTAATTGTTTTAATAGTTTTGATGGTATATTAACTACAGGAGCGTTTGTTTCAGCAGCTTCTAAAATCCCCTTTAGTTCATCTATCAAATTTATTAAACTTTCAAAATCCTTGTTTTTGAAATAAGGATGTTCTGGATCACTCTCTTTTAATTAATTGAGTTCTGCATTGTTTTCAACAGCCGTTTTCCAATAGTCATTTTGTCAAGCGGGCTTGCACATACTCTTTAGGTTTTCTATCTAAAGAGTTCTGTTTAAAATTTTTATCTTCTCAATTTTTCAATATAATACTTGGGATGTTTAATTAAGCCTTCCATCTTCTTTTGTTCTATGTTGTAAAAGAGGTTTGAGATTTGTAATGTTTTCAGCAATATTTTTAACCTTAAGATGTGATTAAAATGAAGTATTAAGGTACGGGATCCTTGAAAATAAGCTTGATTGTAGATCGCCTAAATAGCCTGTATACTATTTTTTTTTTGTTGTTTGGCTGTAGACACTAGTTGTACAGTATTACTTTAAATTTTATTTGTTTTTTTTTTTGTTTTTCTAAAGAACCTAGTTCTATAGATTTAATTATAAACGCTACTTTTATAATTAAAGTTATGTAAACTTAAGACACTAGTTCTAAAGTTTTTTTTTTATTATAAATTCTAAGAACACTTGTTTTATAGCATTATCCGGCTCGAAAGACCAATGTTTGGTTCACAATAAAAACAAATGTTTCTTGTCATTAAGCTTTTATTAATGACAAAATTTAATAAAAAATGCATTCTTTAAATACAATATTAATTAGGTTAATAATTTTGAAAGTTAAAATTTGTATTTTTAACGTATTGTAAAAATACAAATTTTAACTTTCAATTACATTCTGCAACTAAATTAGCTGACACAACATCTAAATAAATATACAGCAAAATCATATTAAGCAAATGACAGCAAATTTTTTTTTTAAATGCATTTCTCCGCCACATAAATGTGGACAGGAAATTGCACAGCCTTTCCTGTACAGGCATGGCTGTAAGTGTCGTAAGGGGGAATAACTCTTACGACGTGTGTGGGATTCGAACCCAGACTCCCTCGGTGTTTACAGCGTATTTTATACGCTCTTACCCACTAGGCCACCGAGGCCCTGACAGCAAATTTATATTAAAAAGAATGTATTAAAATTATTAAAGGTAAATTGTAATTTTAATTAACCCTAATTTAATTTAAGTTAATGTTAAATAGTATATTTTATTATTATAAGTTTAGATTTTATTTTTATGTTCTGTGAAAAGTATACATACATATTTAGTGTGTCTGAATCTGATACGGTGGTGTGCAGGTTCATTTTCGGATGGAAACAAATATTTTTTTTATATTATATAAACTACAAATAATAACTTTTTTTCTTTTTGCAAGTACAAATTATACATTATTCCGAAATTGCAAAAACAAATATGTATTTATATAAAAATAAAATATAATTTACCATAAATTGTGTCGATCAAATGCAAAAGCCGATATTTACATTGATCAAAAGTTTTGACATATGCATATCAAACGACGTTAATTTTGAACGTCTATAACCCTATTTAAAAAAATTAAATCAAACTCAGATATTTTCAAGATATTTCATTTTTAAAATCTAAGTTAAATGCAAAAGCCGATATTTGAAAAAACAAATTTGTTTCAAAACTCGATCATTTTTATGATTCAACCTGCTATTTTTAGTGTTTATACCCGTACGATAAGGATCGGGTATATTAAAATTGCTCCTCCGTTTGTAACACCTCGAAATAATCTAACTAGATATACCTTCAAAGGTATGGATAGGATCAGAATTAAATTCTAAGTCGATTAAGCTTTGTCCGTTTGTCCGTCCGCATGTCCGTCAGCAAGATAATTCAAAAACTAAGAAAGCTAGAGCCTTGAAATTAACACAAAATATTTTTACATGAATTTGTAGGTTCCCTTTATTTTTTTGGTTGAGATTCGAATAAAACTTTGGGTAGCTCTCGAAGAACTAACTTTCAGATCTCCACATTTTTTTTTTAAATAGAGCCATGAAATTTTAGAAACAAACAAAATTAAATAAATAAAAAATAAAATGGTTGCTTGAAAAATTTATTTATGTGATATTAGTATACATACTTATATAACTCATGTTTATTTACGTATCGTATATGTCACTGATGAATGAATGATATATAATACATATGTGTAGTATAAATTATTATACATTTCCCGCTTAGTATTAAATGGTACTATAGCACATTTGGAAGAGTTTTGGATAGTATATTTTGGAAGTTTGGACAACCCTTAGTTCTTGAAATTATAAAATTCAGCCAAATTATTTTAAAATACCAAAAAATTAAAAAAATAATATTATAAGCAGAGTGACAGGGTATGAACATACTAACGGTTCGTACGGGTATCTAAGAGTTGACAAAGGCAACTGAATTCTTCCTCGTTTTTTTATTACTTCAGTGCAAAAGTCGATATATTTAAATATAATTTTGGCGCAAATATTGTGAAATTGGCGGTTATATTTTGATATTGAAATATTAATTTCGTCACACCAGCAGAAATTATTACATGGCCAAGACTTATATTGTCCAAAGGTAATGAAAGTTTATAAATTATTTTGACAAAATTTATTTCTTCACACATTTGGATGCAAATTAATTATTAGAAAATCGAAAGTGGAGATCATACAAGTGTTGGTTTATTAGGAGAAATGCAAGAAATTAATCCTAAAAATTTAATAAAACGTGAAAGGGATAAATTACTAAGTATAGTTCTATTATTTCTAAGTAATTTATCAAATTATAGAAAAGCGGAATTTTATTTAGATAGAAGCAAAGGCACCACCAGTCATCCCGAACCGTCTTCATAAAAAATATAAAGGAAGTTTCAAATGTATCGACATAAGAGAAGCTGATGTAATGACCTTTTCCAAACTATTTTATTCTTCAAACAACAAGTTGGCGCAAGATCAATTTCGAATAAAGAAATTCGAACCATCTCGCGGTTCAGATGGTATAATCATCATGGTGCTTAAAAATAGCTACTCCAAAATTTCAAAACCTCTGCGCAACCTTTTCTACCTCTCCTTTACTTCGGGTATTCATCCTACTCAATAGAAGGTTGCACATGAACATCTAGTAATTTTGAACTTTAACACACTTTAATATTTTGAATTTTTTGAACCAGTTCCATACAATTTTTAATTGAAAAACCTGAAACAAATTTATATTTATCGATAAAAAGTGATTTATAATATTTACATAGTTTAAAAGTTAAAGCACTACAATAGCAAACTATCGGAAGAATAGGTATATTTTCTTTATGTAATTTAACCAGTGCATATAATTTTGGAGCTTTAGCATTCATTAAAATTAATTTGTATGGATGTTCAATTAAGGACACACACGATTTTACTCATGATTTAAGTTCTTGTTGAAATTTATTAGTAAGATTACTCCTAATTTCCATGCCACCACTTTCAGATATAAAATCCATTATTTTATTATGGTAATCACTATTTTTTAGTATAGTTAATGTATTACCTTTTACCTATGTGTCAAAACCAAATCATTATTTTTAATTTTAATATACTTCCGCAGAGGGATGATCATCGATTTAGATGACATCATCATATAACAGTACTTTATACCTCCAAGTTTCCGAATATATGCCATTAGTACCGATGCCGCTATCTAATGGCCAAATAATGCATTACAAAATTTTCTTAACATTTGGTACTATTTTAATTAAACCGTTATATTTTTCCCGTAAGATAATAAACTGGATTTTTTACAATATTGTAGAGCATAATACTATCGTTACATACACTTCTTGTTTCATCTTAATTGGTACTACTGTTTCTGAGATATTGCAGTTCAAATTGGGAATTAAAAAAAAAATGACATCTTTCAAAAAAATTTACTATATCTACATGTGAAATTTTCGAAACTTTCAAAGACACCCTATATTTATTATTATACCGTTAGAAAGTACTCTTTTCAATGGTATATAATAAGTATGATATATATTAGCAAATAGCCCCACCAGAAGACACAAATGCGAAACTGAAACAACAATTTTAATAAAAAAAACATTTCATACTTTATTTCTCATACATTTATTTTGCCTTTTTGTTTTCTTGTTGGAATATGTATGTAAAAATATAAGTAGGATGGACCTTAGAGTTGAATATCAAGTTGCGTTTCGATAATTTGTTTAGGGGGAGTTTGGAGGTGGCAACCCCCACAATTTTAAAAGTTTTGTTGTTGAAATATGTATGTAAAAATATAATTAGGAAGGATTTTAATTGGCTACAAAATCAAAATTATTCGCTTTTTCCAGAATATTTATATATATATACATATATATATTAGTACACAAGAATCTGAATTAGGAGGGATTTTGGATTTGGATTTAAAATCAGGATTGCCGCTTTTTCCAGAATATATATAAATTAACGATGTTTACAATTATATTGATTAACGATGTTTATTATATTATTTTGATTAAGTTGCTAGCTACAATATTTCTCAACAATGACTGCAAATTTATTAATATTTATGTTAGTATGTTGCCCATTGAAAAGTTAATGTCAACAATTTTATAAATTTAAATGAAAATTATTATTTGCCTTAGTAAACATAATTTTATAATTTATGACATAATTTTGTTAATACGACTCAATGTCTATATTGTTTTTTGAATTAAATTTCTCTTACTAAATTTGACCGTAAAAATACTATAAATTATAAAATTATTAATTTTTATAAAATAAGCATTTTTTTATAAATTATTTTCTTTATAGTAATTTCGTTTTCTCTGTAATAACAAAATAATTACTTGATTTTTGTAAGATGAGCTAATTTTTGTAACGAATTATTTTTCCTTGCAATTATTTTATTTGTTTCAGTTTTTTTTATTTTTAAGATTTCAAAATAGGGAAATGTAAAATTTTTATTGTAAACTAATTAACTAAAAACATATATTAGTTTATTTAAACCAAGTCAATATTTTGAAATATTGAAGATAAGGAAATAAAATTATTTCTTTAATCTTTTTGTATCAAATTGTAAAAGTATAAATATTGGTAATATGGAAAGAAATTTTGTATTCACATTTTAGTTTTAAACTAATTAAGTTTAAATAAAAATTTTATAATTTAAAAAAAAGCTATTTGGTTTTATTATTTTTTTTTTAAATATAATAAGGATTATTATATTTATTAAAAGGAGAATATTATAACTGGCTCCCGAGCAGGGACTGGCTAAAAAAAAAGCCGGAGCAGTTAAAATAAAGAAAGAAAAAATTATTAAATAGAAAAAAACAATTAAGTGACATAGAAAAAACTCGTCTCAAAAGTGATTTTGGGGTACGAGTGGGTATCTTTGACGATATTAACGGGTTGTGAAACGAGGCCCCCGAGTAATCTACAGAGATAAAAAGGAGCACCATTACTGCGAAAAAAAACATCACTGAAAGTTCTGGGTGCAGCCGCTCAATTTATCTGAAAAGGACTCCACGGACCATGTCCAGCACAATAATGATAGGACAAATCATTACATTGTAAGTCACACTTTGCTTCATTTAATTTTAATAGTTATGAAAAGCTTAAAAAAGCTAATTAAAATAAATGTTTTTATATAATTCATTATTTAATTGGATTATTCGTTAAATGCTATCTCTATCTGTAGAGAGAAAAGAAAAATCCAAGACTTATTGAATTTAAAAATAAAATAATTGAATTATAAATTTTCTTTATTTTATTGGATAATTTATCAATAAGTATCCTTATCACAAGGGAGGAAAGAAGAATCCAATAAATATTTAGAAAAGTATTGATATTATTTAAAGAAAAATAAAGAATAACATAATAAAAATAGTAACTGCAGATTATAATTTTCGGCTATATACAGGGTGTTTCCGACTCGATGGTCTTCCTTGAAATGGGTGATCGGGCATACCGAGACGAACAAAAATTGTATTGGAGGAGGAGGTCTATTCTGGACCCTTTTCGAGATATGAGGGATTAAAGATTTTTTAGAGACTTTTCATAAAAAAATCTACAAAAATGTATTTTATAGAGTAAGTTGCTAGCTTTAATTTTTATGCGCTAATGATTCCATAACCCCAACAGTTACAAAGTTATGGAGGTTTAAAATGATTTAAAATGAAAAAAGTATGTTTCAAACTCAATTTTCTTTTGAAACACCCTGTATTTGGGGTAGTTTTTAGGGCATATTTCCAAATAGCTTTTCAAACTCTATAATTAGTACCCAATAACTTCTTTTCTATCTCGAACCGTTTTTGAGATATAAAGAATAGCAAAGTGTGTTCTTTTCAATCGCTGTATTATTTTCAATCACAATAGAAAAGTGTGTTATTTTCAAAAGTGTTCGAAACTAACATTACTAACAAAATTTTTGGAGAACTTAAAAAATGAAAGCATTATTGATAACGAATCGGTCCTATCAAATTAAGTATAAGTTAAAATTAATTAAAGAAGAGGTAACAAATATAAGATACTCAGTTCACTGGACAAAAATTGGTATAATAAATTGAATCTTACTTCCCAAATTTGAAATTAAATCTGTTACTGATTTATTAGATAAAGAAAATATACCATATACTACTTCAGAAGAAGCGTTAAATTATTCTAATATTGAAATTATTTCTGATGGATCTTGCTTATTCTATATCGTTGAAATACTTTTAACTAAACGTGAAATTTTTAATGAAATTTTAATTAAACATATAAAACAAAAAAATATTGTAATACAAATAAATTTTAATAAAACTTTAATTAATCATGAACAAATTTATGGAATTGTAATGTAATGTAATATTGTTAATTCTATAACTATATGTAATAAAAACAAGTAAATATAACAGTAAGTCGATGCAACCGACTAATTAATATCCTACACCTGAATAATTCGAATTAAATTAAAAATCCATAAGTTTTTTGGCAGCTGCTTGAACTTATTCCCTTTTCTGTTTTATTCAACTCGAATTTCAGGAACGTAAAACAGGCATCCTCTTGAGATATGCTTGAAACCTTTGTAAAAAATTTTAAGTTTCTATCTTTATTAATATCGAAGATCGTTAGTCCTTGGGAGGTGTGTGTCAGGTACCCCAATTGCCACTCCAATTCATCGAATCCATCTCAGAAACATAAAGAAAACATGCCAGAACACCATTGTACTAAATTTAAAGGTTCTACTTTTGTTGGTTTTCGAGATATGCTCGTTCTCTTGTGTTCGTCCGGAAGTTTCCAAAATACGAACCCATGGTTCAAATTCTTTAAAATGTCAGTTTCCAATTTTATAGAAAAGGAAACATAACAGCACACTCTTGTACTCAAAATAAAGGTTCTATCTTTGTTGGTTATGGAGTTATACTCGTTTGCTCTGGGGCCCGTTCGGAAGCTTCCAAGATAAGAACCCATGAACCAAATCCTCTCACATTTCAGAGACTTAAATAAAAATGACAGAACACCACTCTGCCAAATTTAAAGGTTATATCTTAGTTGGTTTTGGAGATAATCTCATTTGCTCTGGTGCTCGTTCGGAAGCTTAAAAAATCCAAACCCATGGACCAAATCCTCTTAGATTTCAGAAACATAAATCGAACGGGAAGGAACATCATTGTACAAAATTTAAAAGTTCTATCTTTGCTGATTTTGGAGATAATCTCGTTTGCTCTGGGGCTCATTCGGAAGCCTCCAAAATCCGAACCCATGGACTAAATCCTCTCAAATTTCAGAGACCTAAATCAAACAGGAAAGAACAACATTCGGCCAAATTTAAGGGTTCTATCTTTGTTGGTTTTTGAGATAATCTCGTTTGCTCTGGGGCTCATTCGGAAGCCTCCAAAATCCGACCCCTTGGACTAAATCCTCTCAAATTTCAGAGACCTAAATCAAACAGGAAAGAACAACATTCGGCCAAATTTATAGGTTATATCTTTGTTGATTTTGGAGATAATCTCTTTTGCTCTGGGGCTCGTTCGGAAGCTTCCAATATATGAATCCATGATTCAAATTCTTTCAAATGTCAGTTTCCAACTTTATAGAAAAGGAAACATAACACAACACTCTTGTACTAAAAATAAAGGTTCTATCTTTGTTAGTTGTGGAGATATACTCGTTTGCTCTGGGGCTCGTTCGGAAGCTTCCAAGATCCGAACCCATGGACCAAATCCTCTCAAATTTCAGAGACTTAAATAAAACATGAAAGAACACCACTTTGCCAAATTTAAAGGTTATATCTTTGTTGGTTTTGGAGATAATCTCATATGCTCTGGAGCTCGTTCGGAAGCTTCCGAAATCCAAACCTATGAACAATATCCTCTTAAATTTCAGAGACATAAATCAAACGGGAAGGAACATCATTGTAAAAAATTTAAGGGTTCTATCTTTGTTGGTTTTTGAGATAATCTCATTTGCTCTGGTGCTCTTTCGGAAGCTTCCAAAATCCAAACCCATGGACCAAATCCTCTCAAATTTCAGAGACATAAATCGGACGGGAAGGAACATCATTGTACAAAATTTAAAGGTTCTATCTTTGTTGATTTTGGAGATAATCTCGTTTGCTCTGGGGTTCGTTCGAAAGCTTCCAAAATCCGAACCCATGGACCAAATCCTCTTAAATTTTAGAAACTTAAATAAAACATGAAAAAACACCACTCTGTCAAATTTGAAGGTTATATCTTTATTGGTTTTGGAGATAATCTCATTTGCTCTGGTGCTCGTTCGGAAGCTTCCAAAATCCAAACCCATGGACCAAATCCTCTTAAATTTCAGAGACATAAATCGAATGGGAAGGAACATCATTGTACAAAATTTAAAGGTTCTATCTTTCTTGGTTTTGGAGATAATCTCGTTTGCTCCGGAATCATTCGGAAGCTTCCAGAATCCGAACCAATGGACCGATTTTGTCAAAATTTAAAGGTTCTATCTTTCTTGGTTTTTGTAGATAATGTCTTTTACTCTGGGGCTCATTCGGAAGCCTCCAAAATCCGAACCCATGAACTAAATCCTCTCAAATTTCAGAGACCTAAATCAAACATGAAAGAACACCATTCTGCCAAATTTAAAGGTTATATCTTTGTTGTTTTTGAGATAATCTCATTTGCTCTGGTGCTCGTTCGGAAGCTTCCAAAATCCAAACCCATGGACCAAATCCTCTTAAATTTCAGAGACATAAATCGAACGGGAAGGAACATCATTGTACAAAATTTAAAGGTTCTATCTTTGTTGATTTTGGAGATAATCTCGTTTGCTCTGGGGTTCGTTCGAAAGCTTCCAAATTCCAAACCCATGGACCATATCCTCTTAAATTTCAAAGACATAAATCAAACGGGAAGGAACATCATTGTACAAAATTTGAAGGTTCTATTTTTGTTGATTTTGGAGATAATCTCGTTTCCTCTGGGGCTCGTTCGGAAGCTTCCAATATACGAATCCATGGTTCACATTCTTTTAAATGTCAGTTTCCAATTTTATAGAAAAGGAAACATAACACAACACTCTTGTACTAAAAATAAAGGTTCTATCTTTGTTAGTTGTGAGATATACTCCTCTGCTCTGGGGCTCGTTCGGAAGCTTCCAAGATCGGAACGCATGAACCACATCCGCTCAAATTTCAGACTCTTAAATATAACATGAAAGAACACCACTCTGCCAAATTTAAAAGTTATATCTTAGTTGGTTTTGGAGATAATCTCATTTGCTCTGGTGCTCGTTCGGAAGCTTCCGAAATCCAAACCCATGGACCAAATCCTCTTAAATTTCAGAGACATGAGAGACATGAAATGTTATTACTTTCTGCTTCCCATCTTCCTTCATTATTAATAATTAATTTACTTCTGTTGTTATTACCTCGATTGTTGGAATATGTTGATTGTTAATATCGTTGAACATTGAATTTTCTCCTTTTAACAAATTAGGTATACAATTTGAATTCATGAAGTCGTCAATATTATTATACCCTACACTTAAAGTATAGGGTATATTTAGTTTGGTATGGTCTTTGTAACCACCAAAAGGAAGCGAGTTAGATATGTACATGTATATATATTCTGAATCAGGATCATCTCCTGAGTCGATTTAACGATGTCCGTCCGTCCGTCCGTCCGCACGATAACTCAAAAACTAATAAAGCTATCCTGATGAAATTTATATAGTAGGTTACTAATTACGAAAGGAAGGCTAAGTTCGAATCTGGACAAAATCGGTCCATGGGTTCGGATTCTGGAAGCTTCCGAATGATTCCGGAGCAAACAAGATTATCTCCAAAACCAACAAAGATAGAACTTTTAAATGTTGTAAAATGATGTTCCTTCCTGTTCGATTTATGTCTTTGAAATTTAAGAGGATTTGGTCCATGGGTTTGGATTTCGGAAGTTTCCGAACGAGCACCAGAGCAAATGAGATTATCTCCAAAACCAACTAAGATATAACTTTTAAATTTGGCAGAGTGGTGTTCTTTCATGTTCTATTTAAGAGTCTGAAATTTGAGAGGATTTGGTTCATGGGTTCTAATCTTGGAAGCTTCCGAACGAGCCCCAGAGCAAACGAGTATATCTCACAACTAACAAAGATAGAACCTTTATTTTTAGTACAAGAGTGTTCTGTTATTTTTCCTTTTCTATAAAATTGGAAACTGACATTTGAAAGAATTTGAACCATGGATTCATATTTTGGAAGCTTCCGAACGAGCCCCAGAGCAAACGAGATTATCTCCAAAACCAACAAAGATAGAACCTTTAAATTTTTTACAATGATGTTCCTTCCCGTTTGATTTATGTCTTTGAAATTTAAGAGGATATGGTCCATGGGTTTGGATTTTGGAAGCTTTCGAAAGAGCCTCAGAGCAAATGATATTATCTCCAAAACCAACTAAGATATAACCTTTAAATTAGGCAGAATGGTGTTCCTTCATGATTGATTTATGTTTCTGAAATTTGTGAGGATGTGGTCCATGGGTTCAAATTTTGGAAGCTTCCGGACGAGCCTCAGAGCAAACGAGTATATCTCCACAACCAACAAAGATAGAACTTTTATTTTTAGTACAAAGGTGTTCTGTTATGTTTCCTTTTCTGTAAAATTGGAAATTGACATTTGAAAGAATTTGAACCATGTGTTCGTATTTTGGAAACTTCCGGACGAGCACATGAGCAACGAGCATATCTCCAAAACCAACAAAAGTAGAACCTTTAAATTTAGTATAATGGTGTTCTGGCATGTTTTCTTTATGTTCCTGAGATGGATTCGATGAATTGGAGTGGCAATTTGGGTACCTGACACACACCTCCCAAGGACTAACAATCTTCTAAATTAATAAAGATAGAAACTTAAAATTTTTTACAAAGATGTCAAGCATATCCCAAGAGGATGCGTCTTTTACGTTCCTGAAATTCGAGTTGAATAAGACAGAAAAAGGAAGAAGTTCAAGCAGCTGCCAAAAAACTTATGGATTTGTAATTTAGTTCGAAATATTCAGGTGTAGGGTATTAATAAGTCGGTTGCATCGACTTACTGTTACATTTACTTGTTTTTTTCGATGATTCGTTCTAAGGCTAAGGTAAAAATTCGATTTATTTCTTTGTATTATGAGAATGAACATCAATCATTCTGTTTAAAATGAAATTACGTTTAATGGGATTATTTACAATTTTAAAAGCTATAATATATAATTCATATTTGAAGATGGACGAAAAGCTAATATACTTATAGTAAATTAGTTGGGTACCTGTTTGGATAGTAGTGAATAATTTTAATGACTTTCTTATAAATTATATCTAATTTATTTAGCGTGCTTTGTTGAGCGTTGCTCCAAATCGGGTTTATATACGTAATATTTAATAATATGTATGAAGAGTAAATAATATATAAATTATCGTAGTTAAAATATTTACGCATACGCCTCAAATTGAAAACGAAAGGTGTAATCTTCTTTATTACATTATCTATATGGTTGCACCAATTTAATTTTTTGTCTATTATTAAACCTAAATAATTAAAGTGTTGAACGGCTTCAATAATTTCATTGTTGAAAAAAAAGTTAATATTTGAAAATTGTTTATTTTTAAGTAACATTATTTTAGTTTTTTTTTTATATTTAATAGCAGACGATGTTTGCTTAGCCATTCTTCAACTAATTTGAAATCATGTTTAATATTATTTCTCAACTCATCCTCGTTACTTGAACTATATTATAAAACAGCGTCATCTGCATACCCTTTAGATTCAAATACGATAAATCATTAATATAGATTTTAAACAAATATGGGCCGAGAATTGATCCCTGTGGAACACCTTTTTTCGTAGTTTTAGATTGGCTTAAGCTATTATATACGTACTTTCTGTTGTCTGTTATATAAATATGATTTGAAGAAATCTATTTGATTTGAGCTGAAATTAATTTTACTAAGTATAAAATAAGATAATTTCGTTATTTACGCATTTAAATGCCTTTTGAAAATCAAGGCGACAGGCGACATAATTCCCTTCATCAGAGTTAGAGATAAAATCTGTTAAACTTGGGCAAGCAGCACTTGTATTTGCATTTTCTCGAACCTGTATTACTTACTCTTTATGTAAAAAATCATTATTTAACATAAAAGCATTTAGGCGATACTTTATAATGATTTCAAAAATTTTTGAGAAGATTCTAAGGACAGATATCGATCTATAATTGCTTGGATTAGTTACGTTATTACTTTTAAAAATTGGCGTTACAACTGTGGTTTATAGTGACTCCGGAAAAGTGAAAGTTTCGAAAGAAATATTTATAAACTTGACTAGAACCGGTATTAATTTATCAGAATATTTTTTTAGTGAAATTTGCAGATATATTATCATAGCCAGTCACTGCTGTTGGTTTCAAACTGTCAATAACTATTTTAATTTCTGCTGCGTCTGTTGGTGTTAGATAAAAATTGGAAACGAAACTACTTGTGAAATTGTTTAAGTATACGTAATCAATTTGATTGGACGGGCAATTAAGTTCATCAGTTACATTAACGAAGAAATCTTTCATACATTCCGCGATATCTTCATCTTTATTTAAAATTTGATTTTTATATTCTATTAATTTAATGTTGGGGTTACAATTTAAAATATTATTATTAAAGATAACTCTACTGTATAAATCCCAATTTTCCCAATTCCCAATAAGTTTTTGGTGTTGCCATAATGTTTTACGATTTCCTGTGAAAAGAAATTATTTTTAGCCTGAGAGATTAAACGTTGAACTTAATTTTTCGGTTCATTATATAATTGTTCTACACGAGGGTTATTAGTTGTAACGTTCCACTTGCTTAGGTAATGCTATAATTAGGTAAGAGCTAAATTTGTAAAAAAAGAAAAATATATATAAAATTAAAACAGAAAAAACTGTTTTCTAATTTTTTTTAGTAACTTTTATTTTCTATTCTTTTAAAAAATTCTTTTATTTCCGAAGCTTTTTCAACATATTCGCTTGAAAATAAAATTTTGCAATAATTTTTCTCAATTAACAGCTTAGGCACTGGGGTTCTTTTTTGTCCACAAATTCTTCAGCATCCTCTCTGCATTCAAACTCAGCAATGTGATACTGAAGCTGCTTGCTCATGATTTTTTGTTTTTGTTTTCAAGTTTCTTATTTTTGCGCAGAAAGCATGTAAAACAGAATACCTACTACTGAGGAAATAGTTCGCATGTTTTCTTGAAATTATCACCACGGTCGAACTAAATTTCTTTCAAATCTAAAATCTGAAACTTCACAACAAGGTTTTCGCGTGTTTGAACACTCCAGATTTGAAACTCACAGGGAAAACCGTAATCTGAATATCCCATCATGATTATTTCCTTGTTAGTTGGCACTGTTTAAAAAATTAATTTAAAGTTGATTTGTTCTTTACGACTGTTATTTAAATTTAAATTTAATTTTAATTCATTAGTATCACTTTTATAAGGAAACTTTCAAGGCCACTCAAGAAAAAGTTTTGTTAAGGTTGAGTGATAGATACAATTTTACAGGCATTTATGTCATTTCATAGCAATTAATCAAAAAAAACAAAATAAAAAAAATAACATTTCTAAGTAAAGTAAGAATTAAAAATAAAAACTTTAATAAAAATCAATTCTAATAGAAGAAATTCTAAGAAAAAAATTTTTAATGTTGCTGACCGAATAAAATTCTTAAAGTACTTTTTTCATATTATAAAACAAATGTACCTATGTTGTTAATAAAATTTAAGCAAATTTTTTAAAAAGAAATACTTATGTGCCTATTTGTTGTAGTAATTTCTTATTTGAGAATAAAAATATTTTTTTAAGAATTTCTAAACATGTTAACAGTACCTTAACAAATAATTTACAGAGCACAAAACTACAAGCATCCTTTTTTATATTAAAAAAGCTCTCTAGTTTTAATAGGAAAATTCTATAAATTTCTTATGCAAAATTTGATAAAACTAATTATGAACAATTATTTTCATATAAATTGATCAAGATTTCTTTAAAGTTAATTCGTATTCCAAAAGCATTCAACAATTCCAGATATGCAAACAATAAAAACAATTAAAAAAATTGATCAAAAAATGTTGGCAGATTTTGTTGAGGAGATTGCATATCATGTCAACATGGAGGAAGAAAAAGTGATAGAGAACTTTTTGAATGACATTAATAGAAGGACGACTTTCACCCCAATTGGTGAAATAAATATTATTGAAACTTTTGAAGTTTTGCGGCTGCAGGAGGCGGCAGCATCTAAATTCGATAAAAAAAAAAAGATCGGAGTCGCTGTGTAGTGATGAGGTTGCTGTTGTTTAGTTTAATATATAAAAAATTAATACTAAATGATGCTGATAAGAATAGAATAATGAAATTTATTATCAGCTAAATTAGTATGTAGTTTAGAATAAATTAAAAAAATAGTTTAGAATAAAATAAAAATATAGTTTAGAATAAAATAAAAAAAAGACCTTGAACGAATTTTTAAAATTGTAAAATAAAAAAAATTGTAAATCTAAAATTACGTCAGGAGGGATTCCTATAAAACAACAAGAATAAGGTGGACTTGTAAAATATTTTTAGTTATAATTGTAGAATTACTAGGTTTATAAGAAGAAATATTTTTGAATAGTTATACATTATAAATATTACACATATATTTTATAATTAGAAAATACTCTATTTTAGAAAGATATTACAGTTATTTAAAGTAAATTTTTTAATTAAAATTAAATAGATAAAAAAGTGAACAAGAATTTAATTGCAGTGCTTGCAAAAAAAAAAAGTTCTATTAATAAATATAATTTAGAACGTTATATGAAAATGCATAAATATTACCCGAAATGCAATAATATAACGTTAAATTGGAGTCAACATTTGAGACAAATTTGTATAAAGCGATGCCATCCGAAACATTGCAGTCGCACTTGAGAATCATAAATCAATCTTTTGAAAATATATGGTGTTCAAAATTGAGGTATCATTTTAATTTTAATAAAAAAAGACTTTTTTTTTGAAATATTAAATATATTTTTATTTTAATTTATTACAAATAGGTTCCGGTTAATAATGAAAAATTATGTCGGCTAAGTGGTCCCCTCTACTACTTCGGCACGCTTCCAATCTTTTACCAAAATTCTGAATCACGTTGTTCAATAAACTGTTCTCAATGGTTGAAATCTGCTCGATAATGTTGTTTTTAAGCTCTTGAATTGTTGTGGGATTATTGCTGTACACTTTCGATTTCACAAAACCCCACAAAAAAAAATCCAACGGTGTCAAATCGCACGATCTTAGTGCCACATCATTCCTCCTCTACGAGAAATAATGCGATCTTCGAACTTTTCCTTCAAAAGATCCATTGTTTCTCTTGCTGTGTGGCAAGTGGCACCGTTCTGTTTAAACCACATATTCTCTACGTCCAAATCATCAATTTCTCGCCACAAAAAACTTCGGATCATCTCCCTGTAGCGATTTCCATTAACGGTAATCGCATTTCCATTTGCGTTTTCAAAAAAATATGGTCCGATGATTCCTCCTGACCACAAACCACACCAAACCGTAACTCTTTGTGGATGTACTGGTTGCTCTAAGATAACCCTTGGATTCTCTTCACCCCAAATGCGGCAATTCTATTTATTGACGTAGCCATTGAGCTGGAAATGGGCTTCGTCGGTGAATATTATTTTGTTAAAAAAATTCTCATTTTCTTCTTGTTTTTCGATTGCCCAAGAAACAAATTGCCGACGTAATGCATGGTCAGTTGGTTTTAATTCTTGCGTCAGATGGATCTTATAAGCTTTTAAATGGAGATCACTATGCAAAATGTTAAATAATGTGGATGGTTTGATGTTTAATTGCTGTGAACGATGACGAATGCAAGTTTTTGGATCTTCTTTAACACTTCTGCTCACAGCTGCTACATTCTCAGTTGAACGGCCACTACGTTGATAAATGTTGCCTCTATTATCAAGAACAGATCCAGTTTCTAGAAATTTATCAACCATCAGCTTGATGGCACGATTTGTTGGAGCATTTTCTCTACCAAATTTTGTTCGAAATTTCCTAATTACATCCTGAAAACTTTTACCATTTTGCAAAAATTTTGTAATAACAAAAACACGTTGTTCCTTCGTGTAATGTTCCATATTAACTAACCGGAATGTATTTAGAATATAAAAAAGAAATCTCGTATAAAAATTACAGGTAGAAAAAAATGGCGGCAAAATCAAAATGATACCTCAATTTTGAACACCCATTATAATTCAACCTTTTTGATTGATTGTGTTAATGAGGAATTGATTAATCCACCATCACCATTTTTAGAGAAAATTAAAGATGATTTTGCAGCTGTATTTCGGAGATTTTTACTAAATCATCAAAGTTTTAAAATTAACGTTGAATTTTTTGAAGAATATACCAAAATTGGTGCCAATGATGAAGATGAATAGGAATTAAGCATAAAATCATTCCAAACAAAAATGAAGATAATTTTAAATGATGGAGATATTAATTCGGCTTATGATGAAGCGGTTGAAACTATATCAAAGAAAAGTGAGGAGTTACAAAAGAAAAACAGTGGGTGGACAATTGTACGAATTGTTGGAGTGGAGATAAATATAAATAAATACCAGCCAATAAGAGAATCTACATGTATTAAACTTCCTAACTCTGTGGAAAGGAAGAAAAACTGCATTAATGTACGCAACATAGGTAAATTCTGTTTCAAATGAGCATTATTTTTAATATCCTTTAAAACCGGTGGCATGTATGCCTTGGAAACCATTCTCCTACAGTATAAATGACATATCAGCATCAGTAAGCAATTTAAATAATGGAAAAATTGTAAAATTAGGTGGTATATTGTTTCCAATAAAAGTTGATAAGATCCATGAGTTTAAGAAATTAATGACGATAATAAATATAATATTTTAAGAATTATAAAAATAAATTATTTTGTGGACAAAAAGTATAAATAAAAAACAATTTTTTACTCAATAAATCTAATAAAGATGTTCCACAAACTTACGGTTGAAAAAATTCAAGGATAAGAGATTCATTGCCACTTTAGCGGCAATTATAGGGGTCCTGCCCATCATATATGTAATTTACTTTTAAAAAAAACTTAATTTCTTTCCGGTATTTTTTCATAATTTTTCGGGCTATGATTGCCATTTATTGTTTGTTTAAAGCTCTTAATTATACTTATGGTGATATAAATGTAATACCATTAAATAAAAAAAATATTTATTTCTCTGCCCAAGAGAAAATTCCTATTAGAAGAAGGTGTTCGTTTCTCTATAACATTTCTTCATAGTTTTCGATTTATGGATGAAAGTCTTGATAGTTTCAAGACTTTTACAATATAGATATTAAGAAAAAACTGCATATTAACCAAAATTTTGGTGTTAATTCTAATTTAACTACAAAAAAAGGGATATTCCCCTATGAATATTTAGATGACTGGGTAAAACTATATGAATCTTTACTACCTCAGTTTGCTTTTTATAATCAGTTAACCAAAACACCATGCTGATTATAATCATGCCGTTTTAGTGTGGCAAACGTTTAAATGTCGAAATATGTTGGATTATTTAAAAATATATTTAAAAACTGATGTGCTAATATTGACTGACGTTGTGAAAGTTTTCGGACAATATGCAAAATTGTTTACGATTTAGATCCAGCTACTTTTTATGCAGCACCGGGATTTCCTGGCAGGCAATGCTGAAATATACAAATTTAGAGTTAGAATTATTTACTGATATAAATATGTATAATTATATCAAAAAAGAAATGCGTGGAGGAATAAGTCAATATTCATTGCGTCATTCTTTTGCAAACAATAAATATATGTTTGAAAAATTTGATAATAAACAACCTTCGCAATACATTGTATATTTAAATGCTGGAAACCTATATGATTATGCTATGTCACATCCATATAAAAATACCATATAAAAATTTTAAATGGGTTGAGAATTCTTTGGTGGGGAAATTCGATGTTAGTAATATCTCAGTCAATTCATCAAAATGTTATATTTTGGAAGTTGACCTAGATTATCCTGAATATTTACATGAGTTGCATAATGATTTACCATTTTTGTTGTAAAAGGTCTTTCCCCTAATAAGAAAATTTTCAAATTGTTAACAACATTAGAAACTAAAACAAAATATATTATTCATTATAAAAATCTTAAACAATGTCTGTGAAATGGTTTAACATTAAGTAAAATTCATAGAATTTTAGAATTCGATCAATCTGATTGGTTAAAAAAATATATTGTCTTAATTACTATGCATAGGAAAAATGCCAAAATAATGATTTTGATAAAAAAAAAATTTTAAAAAGTAAATTAATGCAGTTTATGGTAAAACAATGTGAGAATGTTGAAAAATATCGCGAAAATAAAATAGTAAAAAGTTGGGAAAATAAGGGTAGGCATTTAGGGACTAGAGCTTATATATCTAAACCTAATTTTCGTGATTTAACGACATTTACAAATAGTTTAATAGCAATAGAATTTTTTTTCAAAATATTTTATAATAAGCCAATTTATGCAGGATTTTGCGTATTAGAATTATCTGTATCATTTTCATAAGATCTGTATCATTTTCATTATGATTATATAAAACTGTAATTTCAAAAAAATGCTCAGCTAAATTATATGAATACTGATAGTTTTGTATATACTATACATACCGAAGATTTTTATGAAGCAATTTTCGACCTTAATAAATATTTTGGTACGTCAGATTATCAGATAAATAGTTCATACAATTTTCCCTCAGTCAATAGAAAAGTTTGAAGAATGTTTAAAGATGAAATGAGTGGAAAAATTATTACTGAATTTACAGTTCTACGTTCTAAAAAGTATTCTATAAAGACTCTCACAAACGATACTATTAAGAAATCAAAAGAAGTTAAAAAGTTTGTTGTTGATAATTTAGATATAGATGATTATAGCAATTGCTTGAAAAATTGTACAGAAATATGCAGCTTTCAGATATAAATTACATACAATTTATACGCTCATTTCTTGCGTTTCATAAAATAGCTTTAAATTGTTTAGATGATAAGAGGTATATTTTACCTAATAATGTAAAAAGCTATTCATGGGAACATACAAATATTTAATGTTGATGCGTTTTTATAAAAGAATGTAATGGTCCTGTAATGGTTTATAATGGAATGTTGTAATGGTCCACATGCTTGGGTAATGATATAACTAAATTTGTAAAAACAGAAAAATATAAATAAAATTGAATTAGAAATACAAAATCTTCAGCATCCTCTCTGCATTCAAACTCATCAATGTGATACTGGAGGTTGAAGCTGCTTGCCCAGGATTTTTTTTTTTCTCATTTTTGCGCAGAACGCATGTAAAAGAGAATACCTACTACTGCGGGAATAGTTCGCATGTTTTCTTGAAATTATCACCACGGTCGAACTAAAATCCTTCCAAATCTAAAATCTGAAAGCTGCACAACAAGGTTTTCCCGTATTAGAACACTCCAGAATTTGAAACTCACAGCGAAAACCGTAAGTTGAATATCCCATCTTGATTATTTCGTTGTTAATTGGCACTGTTTAAACAATTAATTTAAAGTTGATTTGTACTTTACGACAGTTATTTAAATTTAATTTTAATTCACTATCATCACTTTTATAAGGAATTTTTCAAGACCACTCAAGAAAAAGTTATTTAATGTTGGGTGATAAATAAAATTTTAAAGGCATTTTTTCAGACATAAAACCGCGTACATCCTATAATAATTCAAGCAAGTTTTTAAAAGAAATGTTTTTTTATTTTATATTATTTTAATAAATTTTTTATATAAATGAGTTATAGGGTTAAGTATCACATCATTATATAGCTATTCATAAATTAGATTAGTGACTAAAGTTATATGTCATTCCATAGCAATTAATCAAACAAAACAAAATCAAAAAAATAACATTTCTAAGTAAAGTAAGAATTAGAAATAAAAATTTTTATACAAATCAATTCTAATAGAAGAAATTCTAAGAAAAAAATTTTTAAAGTAGCTGGCCGAATAAAATTTTTAAAGTGCTTTTTTCATATTATAAAACAAATGTACCTATGTTGTTAATAAAATTTAAACAAATATTTTAAAAAGAGATATGTGCCTATTTATTATGGTAATTTCTTATTTGAGAATAAAATTATTTTTCTTAAGAATTTCTAAACATGTTAATAGTACCTTATCATACAATTTACAGAGCACAAAACCGCATGCATCCTTTTTGATATTAAAAAAGCTTTATAGTTTTAATAGAAAAATTCTATGAATTTCTTATGCAAAATCTGATAAAACTAATTATGAAGAATTCAGCAAGAATTCATTAAAGTTCATTAGTATTCCAAAAGCATTCAACAATTCGAGATTTCCAAACAATAAAAACAATTAACAAAATGGATCATGAAAGGTTGGCAGATTTTGTTGCGGACATTGTATATGATGTCAGTATGGAGGAAGAAAAGTGACAGATGACTTTTTGGATGACATTAAAAGAAGAACGACTTTCACCCCAATGGGTGAAATAAATATTAATGAAACTTTTGAAGTTTTGCGGCTGCAAGAGGCAGCATCCAAATTCAATAAAAATAAAAAGATCAGAGTCGCTGTGTGGTTTTTCAGTAACAGTTCTTCAATATTTTAAATAGAAAAATTGGTAGCGATGATATGAAATAGTTCTTCAAAATTACGAACAAAAACAATAAATCCATTTATAGGGAATTTATTTAAAAAAAAAAAATTTTAATATTTATTGTAAAAAAATATCGAAAATAAAATAAAAAAAAGCACAAATTTGTCATTATTGTAACAATTTTATTTTTTCAATTATTTATTTTTCAGATTTTTTTTTTTACAAAATATTCCAGGTTTATTATTTTCACAGTTTTTACCTGAAGAAGCTGCTGAGGTTGAGGGTTTCCTTAGTTGATACACCATTATCTTAATAGCTTTTTTTATTTGTCTTTCAAATCCAAGCGGTTTTTTATTTGACTTTTAAATTTAATCGGTTGTTTGGTTTTATTATCCATGAATGCGTAATTTTTAAACAATTCTGACTCTGATATTTATTATTTGACTTCAATTTTTCGTTTCATGATGATAAGAAAATATGAATAATTAGGTTTTGAAATAATAGAATGAATAGAAAATTCTTACCTGTTGTACTTAATAATGTACAATATTTAACACATTAAGCAAATTTTTTAAATTGTAAAATAAAAATCTGAAATGACGTCAGGAGGATTCCTTTAAAATTATATAAAAAGAAAAAGACAAAATATATGTTCAAAAACGTTTTATTTATGTTTTAGTATTTCTTCGATATTTGAATTTTTTTTCTTTAAATTTTTTCACAATTTCAGCTAATCTTAAAAGACATTTCTTAGGAAATTCAAATGAATTGAGAGTAAATAAATCTATCCATTTATCATCTTGGTCTTCTTTAAGCGAATTAAATTGAATTAGTGATAACTTCGCATAATTCCTAAGAAATTTAACATGGTACTTAATGCTTGTGCTTCTTTTTCAGAAAGTTGTTATTTTCCAAATAAAATTTATTAAAGGTAAGAATTGTTCTAGCAAACTCCATTGTATGGTTAAAACTAAAGAAAACTATTTAGGTAACTAATTTAAAAATAAAATTCGAAAATAACGAGGAAGAGTGAAGTAGAGTAGACTGTGTCAACTCTGGGATATCCGTATGAACGTAATATATCCTGTGTCTATAAAACTTGATCATCTTTTAAAAACATTCAGATGTTTTAGTACCGAACTAAGAGATATATTTATGTAAATTGTGGAGTTGTATGACAGCTACCCGAATCTATTGCTCCTTGCTTCATTAAGTTCCAGCAAATGCAAGAAGTCTGAATCGGCTGCTTTAGACCAATCAAATTTTACAACAGTTTTCGGCATGCTACTCAACACTTTTTCACTAAATTTCAGATAGCTAGCTTCAATATACACTGAGTTATTTTCATTTAAAAAGAGAAGTTGTATGGCAGCTACCCGAACTCGTCGCACCACCACAACTAAATTTTGCAGAAGTTGTTTCTATAAAACTTGATCATCATTCGCAAAATTTCAGATACCTAAATTGAATAGACACTGGGTTATTTCCATTTAAAGAAAGAAGTTATATGGCAGCTACTTGAACCCGGCGGCCGAAAATGCTGGAGTTAAATAGCAAAACTAACAATTTCGTAAAAGTGACGTAAAACAAATTTCGGCCTCCTAGATTCTTTATTTTTTGAGTTATCGTACGGACGGACACTGAGTTATTTTCATTTCATAAGAGAAGTTGTATGGCTGCTACCCGAAACTGTTGCACCAGCACAACCAAATTTTGCTGAAATTGTTGCCATAAAACTTGATCATCATTTGTATAATTTCAGACGCCTACCTTCATTAAGTTCCAAGAGGTGCAAGAAGCCTGAACCGGCTGCTCTAGACCAACCAAATTTTACAAAAGTTGTTGGTATGTAACTCGACACCTCTTTACTAAATTTCAGATTCCTAGCTTCAATAGACACTGAGTTATTCTCATTTAAACGGATAAGTTGTATGGCAGCTACACCTCCACAACGAAATTTTGAGACGCCTAGCTTCATTAACTTCCAAGAGGTGCGAGAAGCCTGAACCGGCTGCTCTAGACCAACCAAATTTTACAAAAGTTGTTGGTATGTAACTCGACACCTTTTTACTAAATTTCAGATTCCTAGCTTCAATAGACACTTAGTTATTCTCATTTAAACGGATAAGTTGTATGGCAGCTGCACCTCCACAACGAAATTTTGAGACGCCTAGCTTCATTAACTTCCAAGAGGTGCGAGAAGCCTGAACCGGCTGCTCTAGACCAACCAAATTTTACAAAAGTTGTTGGTATGTAACTCGACACCTCTTTACTAAATTTCAGATTCCTAGCTTCAATAGACACCGAGTTATTCTCATTTAAACGGATAAGTTGCATGGCAGCTACCCGAACCCGTCGCACCACCACAACCAAATTTTGCAAAAGTTGTTGTATAAAACTTGATCATCATTTGCAAAATTTCAGAAACGTAGCTTGAATAGATACTGAGTTATTTATATTTAAAGAAAGAAGTTGTATGGCAGCTACTCGAACCCGCCGACCGAAAATGTTGTATTTAAATAGCAAAACTAACATTTTGCAAAAGTGACGTAAAAAAAATTTCAGCCTCCTAGCTCCTTTATTTTTTGAGTTATCGGGCGGACGGACGGACGTACATGGCTTAATCGACTCAGAATTTGATTCTGAGCCGATCCATACCTTTGACACTATATCTAGCTTGACTTCTTTAAGGTGTCACAAACGTAATGGCAAATTTATTATAACCTTGAACATAGTTCATACGGGTATAATAAGAATTAATTAAATCTTATGTGGATAAGAGTGCTAAGGCGTAGATAGAATTCTATTAGGTATTAAGTAAGTATATGAATATTTTATGTTGAGGTTCGATCCCACTTCTATGCTCTTACCCAGAAAACATTTTTTATTTTGAGTATCAGATTTTTTCTTATACAAATTTCTTATATTTAAAATTCTATAAGAGGTTGATTTTAAGATTGAAAAAGGTCATAACATAATAAGTTTAACACTGAGAAAAGATCATAATGTTTTGGGCTGACAACATTCTACATGGATACAAATATTGTACTTGTGGAAGGAAATGGGCTTCAATCAAAATAATTGATTGGAAAACATTTCATGTTTTTTGGAGATATATGTAACTGCTGAAGGTAGGGAAAAAATATGTATTTTGAAAATTAGAAATTGCGACTCATTAGTAGATAGGTAGGCACTTGGGCCAGACAGGTCAGTAGGTTAAGGTCACCCGGAAGTAGGTCAAACCATAATTAGGTCAGACAGGAAGTAGGTTGATGTCATAAATTAGGTCAGACAGGCGGCGGTGGTTGTTTATAAAGATTGTATACTTGTAGTTGTTTATAAAGATTGTATATAAAATTTAAGGAGAAAAATGAAAACAGAACAAAATAAGTGTAACTACATTTCTTTAAAATTTTGCAACTATTTTTAAAAATTAAAAGAAAAAGCGAAAACTAGTTTTTTAAATCTTATGTAAGATTCAACCTTGACAAAATTGATGCAATTTTGAGAAGAATTTATTTCTTGTTGTTTTCTTTTTTGTTTCTATGAAGTATTTAAAGAAGAGGAAAGAAAACATTGTTAGTATCACCGTATAAGATGTTATTATTATGTAAGAATGTTGGAAAAGAAGAAAAAGAATAAAAAGCGATTCAAAATAAGTTAATTGCTTTTGATACTTATATAGTAGTGCAAAAATAAAAAAAAATTAAACAGTTTTGTTTATATGTTTGAAATAATTTTTTCAAATAACAAGCAAAACATTATGTATAAATTGTTTAAGAAGTTAAAAAATGGTTAATTGAATGAAAATTCTAAGATTGGAAAAGTTCGCGGTCGGTTGTTTATAAATAAAAAAAATCGACAATAAAAAAATAAAAAATGAATACAGAAAAATTCACGATAAAATCTATAAAATCAGTGAATGTAAAACGATTCAACATTTTTGGAAAAAAACTGGAGTTTATAATAAATCCAGTACCAGGCAACAAAGACCCAATAGATTGGATTAAAAGCGGTATTGAAGCAATTTAATTGAAAATTTTGACCCTAGTGACAAAATTGGTGTCACTTTTGGATGCCAAAGTTTTCATGAACGTGGTTCAGCCTGGATCAATTTTAAAGAAGCAAAAGACCATGACATTTCGGAAATTTGGGGAGTTACTTCAAAAATTTGGAAAATGCAACTCCGAAGGATTATCTACAAATACGTTGTGTATAAATGTTGCATATGTACGACTTCCAGCGGGAAGAGGTAGAGGAAAAAGATACAACAATTTTGAAGAAGAATGTAATAAAAGAAGAGACATAATTTCAATTAAAAACAAAGATAATCTATGCTTACCACGTGCGTTAGTTGTTGCTATCTCATTCATAGAAAAATCTGTTGACCACTATAAAACACGAAAAGATGTAGGTCAACTTCAATTGAAAGCAGCGTTACAACTAATTAGAAATTCAAATGTAAGCATACCAGCAAAAGGTGCTAGTATCAGTGAGCTGAAAAAATTTCAACTGTACCTCTCTAAATATCAAATTGTAGTTTTTGATTTCAGAGGAAAAGGAAAATCGATTATTTTTCAAGGTGAAGAAGATAAGGAAAAAAGATTGAATTTGATATACGATGAAGATCACTTCAATGTAATTACATCATTAACAGCAGCATTTAGTTGTGATTACTTTTGCCAAACATGTAATGTGCCGTGTAACAATAGATTGTCTCACAGATGTAAACAGTTGTGTTTCTTTTGCAAATCATCTCCAGCATGTGACGCAAATTTTCCAATTATTAAATGTGATGTATGCAATCGAAGTTTTAAAGGTCAAACTTGTTTTGATAATCATAAAGCAACATCATCTACAAATAAAAAATCTATTTGTACTCTAATAAATTCCTGTACAAAATGCTTTAAAGTATTGTATATTATCTAATGTTGAAAGATGCAATTTTTGTGGACTTCGACAACCTGTGTTCAAATAAAATCCAATCCAACAAATATTTTTAGAATATATACTCAACCAAAGAAAAATATTTGATAAAGTTGTAGTTATTGCACATAATGGACAAGCATTTGATAATCAGTTTTTATTAAACTATATCTTAGAAAAAACCATCATCAAACCAAAACTAATAATGAGGGGAACAAAGATAATTTTAATGCTGTTAGATAACGTGAAATTTATTGATTCATTAAACTATTTTCCAATGCCGTTATCTAGTTTACCGAAAGCGTTTGATTTAGACATAAATTTGAAAAAAGGATATTTTCCTCATATGTTTAATCGTAAAAACAATATAAAATATAATAGAAACTTACCCGATCGTAAATATTACTGTTATAATTCAATGAGTGAGTGCATCGGAAAGAAAATAATTTCTTGAATGGTATGAAGAAAATAAAAACAAGTATTTTAACCTCCAAAATGAACTTGTAGAATATAGTATGAATGACGTAAAAATTTTGACAGCAGCCTGTATTAAATTCAGACAACTATTTTTGGAAGAATGTAAGGTTGAGCCATTTTTAGAGGCCACTACAATTGCTTCAGCGTATAATTTGGTTTTTAGAAAGAATTTTTTAAAACCGTATACAATTGGACTTATACCTCAACAAGGATATCGCTTATCAAAAAACCAGTCAATCATTGCCATAAAATGGTTAACGTGGGAAGAAAAACAAAGAAAAATAAAAATTCAGCATAGTGGTAATGGAAAAGAAAAAGTTATTTTTGGTCTTCGTGTTGACGGATATTGTACAGACACAAAACAAATATTTGAGTTTTATGACTGTTATTACCATGGCCATCCAAAATGTTTCAAAAATAATAATGATAAAAAATATGAAACACGTTATGAGGCTACATTATCCAAAGTCAATAAATTACGATCTTTAGGTTATCAAGTAATTGAAAAGTGGGAGTCTGAATTTCGAAACGAAATGAGATCAAAAGAATACGAAGCATTTTTCTCAAAATTGGAGAACGAAAGTTTGATACAGGTAGAACAGAAAACACATGAACATATTATAAATGTGCATCTGGTGAGAAAATAATGTATATAGATATATGTTCACTATATCCTTGGGTGTGTAAATACGGAAAATTTCCAGTGGGTCATCCAAAAGTTCATGTTGGATAAATGGAGTGCAATAAATTAAATTTAAATGATACTGATTAAATGATGATTAATAAAGGCATTGATACTTCGTCCAGAAAAACTCTATCACCCGGTTTTGCCTATAAATCAAAATAATAAGCTAATGTTTTCCTGCTGTCAAACATGTAGCTTGGAAATGAATAATGATGACTGCTCTCATGACAATTGTAGTAGGTCAATTTTAGGAATATGGGTTATAGATGAAGTAAGAGAAGCAGTTAAACAGGGATACAAAATTGTGCAAATATACGAGGTATGGGAGTATACTGTTAAACAATTTAATCCCCTTACATCACAACAAGGAATTTTCACTGAAATGATGAACAAGTTCCTTCAAATTAAACATGAAGCTTCTGGCTGGCCTAGCTTTTGTAGAACACCAAAGGAAAAGTGCAAATATTGAGAAAAATTTTCCAAAGTGGAAGACATAAATTTACAGTTTAACGAAATAGAAAGCTCAATTAATGTTAAACTCTTTCTATGGTAAATCTGGGCAGAGAGAAAATCAATCAAAAACAGAAATCATAAATGAGCCTTATTTACTCTTCTTACTGATCCCTCCAAGAGTGTAAATCAAATAACTCCAATAAACGAAAAATCAGTTTTGGTAAATTGGGAATATAATGAAGAAACAGCTGAAACATTATTAACAGTTAACGTTTGTATAGCTGATTACATTACCACACAAGCTCGTTTAAAATTGTATTATTATTTAAACAATTTAAAAGAACGAGTTTTGTATTACGATACTGATTCAATAATATATGTAGCACGTGAAGGAGAATATAATCCTCCAACAGCAGTTTTCATAGGAGATATGACAGATGAGCTTGAAGAATATGGAATAGGAAGTTACATTACAGAATTTGTCAGTGGGGATGCAAAGAACTATGCATACAAAATATATAGTACCAACTCCAAATGTGAAAAAACTGTTTGCAAAGTCAAAGCTATTCGTTTAAATTATAACGCTTCACAAAAAATCAATTTTGGCTCTATGAAACAATTAGTTATAAAATTAAACAATTTTCAACAAATAAATACAACATTTCCGTACGGTCACAGAGTTGTAAGTTCCGTACGAAGTATGATTCATCGAACGTACGATCACAGAGTCATCACTGTTCCAGAAAGAAAGTCATATCGAATAAATTCCAGAAAACGGGTTTTTGCAAATGTTTATACTTCAGTTCCTTATGGCTTCAAAAAGAAAAAAATTTAAAAATTATTGTTAATATATTGTAAAAATTTTGTATTTTAAACTATTAAATTACAGTATTGAAAAAAATCTTTTAATTTTACCGTTTTTAGTGTTCAGAATATAGTCGAAAATTTATTTACATAATATATATATATGCAGTTTAACTTTTCAATAATAATGTCAAAAGCACAAATAGTGTCTGAAATTCATCGTCCAGTTAGACGTAGATTTTGAAGACGAAAAATATCTCAAAGAGGGTCAAATGATACATGGGAAATTGATCTTGTAGATATGTCGGCCTATCAAAAAGTGAATAACGGATACAAGTTCCTCTTAACTGTTATCGATATATTTTCGAAATACGCATATGCCGAAAAGGTTAAATTGAAGGCAGCAGATGACGTAGTTAAAAGTATAGAAAAGATTTTTAAAAGGGCGGGGAAGTCTCCAAAAAATATTCATTCTGACCAGAGAAAAGAATTTTTCAACAAAAAATTCCAAAATATGATGAAAAGCTATAAAATAAATTACTATCATACTTATTCAGAAATGAAGGCTAGTGTTTGTGAAAGGTTTAACAGAACATTAAAATCAATTATGTGGAAACAGTTTAGTTTACAAGGAAATTTTAAATGGATAGAACTTTTACCAAAACTAATTGAAAAATATAATAACACAAAACACAGTACAATTAAGTTAAAACCAAACCAAGTTACATCACAAAATGAAAAACAAATTCTTCGTTCAATTTACAATTACCCTAAAATATTAAAATTTAATGTTGGGGATTTTGTTAGAATTGCTAGGTATAAAGGTACTTTTCAAAAAGGATATTATCCTAACTCTTCAACTGAAGTTTTTAAAATAGCTTTCAAAAACAAGACAGACCCGATTACATATATGTAGTTTAAAAGATTATAAAAATAAATTAGTTCATGGTGGCTTCTATGAACAGAAACTAACTAGTGTCAAAGACTCCAATGCTTATTTAATTAAAAAAATTTTAAAACGAAAAGGCAATAAAGTATATGTAAAATATTTAGGCTTTGATAATAGTCATAATTAATGGTTAAGTAAATATGATATTCTTTCATAACAAAGTATAATTAGAATTTATGTAAAAAACTTTTTCTTAACTTTAGAGGACTGTTAAATGCAACAATGTTGTAAAAAAGCTAATAGAAAAAATAAAAATAGAAAAATATTAGAAAAATATTTTTATTATATTTTTATTATACTAATAAAAATAAATAATTTAGGAATAGGTAAATAAAAAATAATATTCTTTCATAAAAAAGTATAATTAGAATTTATGTAAAAGATTTTTTCTTAATTTTAGAACACTGTTAAATGCAACAATGTTGTAAAAAATGCTATTTAAAAAAATTATAGTTTTATTATAATCAATTAGAATTTATTACATTAATAGACAACGTACTTTACAACTTTTGGTTTTTAACTAGTTTTCTTAAGAACTTTGATTTCTGAACAATGATAAGACAATTATTTAGAAGAAAAATTTAGTATAAATAAAGTGTGATCTTTTTTAAGATATATCAATTCAAAGAAAGAGCTCAACATAATAATACAACAAGAAAGCAAAATGGAGAACACAGCAGAGATTTTTGCCTACGCTCAACAAATAGAGCCAACGCAGGAGTTGGCTCCAATTAAAAGAAAAAGAATAAGAAGTCAGCAAGAATCGCAGACACATCAACAACAACATCATTATTATCATCATCAACAACAACAACAACAACAACCACAACAGCAACAACATCAATAGTTTCAACAACAACAATAAGAAGAAGAAATCATTCTTCTTCAAGAAGAAGAACCACCAGCTAAAAAAAGCTTCAAAGAAGCTTTTAATAAGAAAAATATAGAAACTTGAAAGAGTTTCTTAAAAAAAAAAGATATGGAGCAAGATACTCTATATCATATGTTAAATGTAAAGCAAATTAAGACCATTTATGGTCTTAAGTGGGTCTTTGAAACCCGTAATTTAATTATATTTGTACCTCAAAAATATACTGATATTTTTGATAATTCTGATTTTGTAAAAGAAATAAAAGAAAAAGAACATTTTGTATATAAAGATAAAAATTTAAATTTAACTATTGTAGATATATCTGAGTATTTTGGTAAAATATATTCAAATTACCAATAAATAATATAATAATGTAAATTGGTTTGTAGTTATAAGTTTTTATTATTATTAATAAATAAAAATAAAATTTAAAAAAGTTATAAATTTCTTTTATTTAGTTGCTTTATTTTTTCAGATTCAGTACATATAAACGTACCTAAATTGATTTTGAAATTGAAATTGACAAAATTGAAATACCTGTGAAAACACAGGTATTTCATAAAAGAGCCAAGAAAAATCGTCTACTTTTGAATGTTAAAAAGACTAAAATAATTCTATTTGGTAATAACAAAATCTCTAATTTCACAATATTTTATAATAACATCAATATTGAGGTCGTAAGTTCATTTAATTACTTAGGTCTAATAATTGATAATAAGCTAAAATGGACTGACCATATTGAGTATATCATAAAAAAAATTAGTCCATATATCTTCATCTTAAAACGGATGCGAAACTACTTTTCAAATAGTGCTTTAGATACAATTTATACATCATATATTATGTCACATTTAGCTTATTTAAATCCTGTATGGAGTAGTGCGCCTATGTTTATGATGAATAAATTAGATGTATTAAATGAGAAAGCAATTAAAACCATAAAAAGATACCCTTTGCTTCATCCAGCTCATATGTTATACTCAGAAAAGTATCTAAGCCTTACAAATATATGTAAACGGGAAACGTATATTCTAAGTTTTAAAATTATTAATGATCTAATGAAACACAATTTTAATTTAAATAGAGTAATTGATGTACATAATCATAACACCAGGAACAAATCTAATTTCTATCTTTCACTTTTCAGAACAGATAAACAAAGAAACAATTGTTTATATAATAGTTTAAAGGCTTTTAATGAGTTACCAAGCGAGCTAAAATCAATAACAATTTTGAGTATTTTCAAAAAAGAAATAAAAATATTTTATATTACTTAACAACTAAACACAAACTACTATTAACCATCCAACCATTTTTTTTTTTTGTTTTTTTGAGTAGATACTTGCGCAGAAAACTTTCTTTTTTAAATTTTGAAAACCAGATACACGGCAAGATTAAAACTAAATACGATTAAAACTCAAATTGAAAAGAAAATAAAATATAAATTGAATGTATATGTAAATGTATATATAAATTTAATGTAAATGTAATGTGTAAATATAGATAACGCTTAAATATTTCCATTGTATATATTTATTTAATTTGTAATTTGTTTCTTTAATTTATAGTTTGTTTTTTTTTAATTTATAATTTAATTTTTTGTGTTTAATTTCTTTATATAAAAAAAAAAAAAATAAACCAAAAACACTTTGTGCACTTAAAATTTAAAACTTAACTTTAATCAATTATTAACCATACAGCTTTTGCTAAGGCCTCAAACATTTTAATCAATGAAAAAAAAAATTTATTAATACTTGTAAATTATACAACTAATAATAAAGAAAAAAAAAAAAAATCACATCATACATTAAATTTTTGAACCGGAATAAAAATTTCTACTTGCTACCTTGTAACATTTTTTTCTGTATAGATCTATATGTATTTCTTTTACTATTTGAAATTTTGACATGGTTTATACATCATCTAACTAGATTTAAAAATCCAATTTTACATTTCTTTATTTATATACTCTGAAAACTTGAAGTTTGACTGGGTGCTACAGTATATAACGCAGTTCAATTTTATTGGCAAATCATTTTCAATTCAATTTTGGTAAGATATTTAATTAAAATGACAGCTGATTCAACAACATTTCCATTTACTGAAGAAACTGCAATAGTCAGTATACTAAATGAGGTCCAAGTTAATGAAATTACATCCACCGTAGATGAGGAGGAATTAATGGAAACTGAAGAATTCATATCGTTTCAAGATGAAGATATAGTGCAGCAACAAATTTGGGAAATAAATAACCAAGAAGGAGATCCTGACTATTTTGCAGAACTTTTTAGAAATAATATATAAGAATATTTGTGTATATAAGAATATTTTATTTATTTAAGAATAAAATTAAATAAAATTTAAAATTTTTTTCATTTATTGTTGTTTTTGTTTAAAACATTAGAAATTTTATTTTCTAGTAGTACAGGTATTTCAAAAAACAATCTAGAATAATTGCATTGAACGCTACAACGTTGTGATGGAATATATATTTCTTCGTGCAATTTCATAACAAGTTTTTCTTGACCCGTTTTTATATATTTAATGACATATTCCCATACATTTGATTCTGCATTTTTATTGTGTATCATTACAGCTTGAAGAAAATAAATTAAATTGTAAAATTTGTCAGCTTCTTCTTTGTTAATCCTAAGACATCGGCCAATAACCATTCTTAACCCATATTGTAAACATAATTTTGTATTCTTTATTGGTTGTTTCAAGTACCTTTTATAAAATTGCTGGTAACATTTACACCAATCACGATATTTTAAAATAGCTGGCTTTTTTCCAATACGATGAAAAATGCAAGTAGCTACAAGAGATTCTGTGTCAAAACCAACAAGAACTTTTAATGACTGATTTTTGTTGAGAAAATATGTATAACTCAACATCAAATTTGTGTTCGAACCTTGATCCTCCATTACTACGTTTTAACTAAAGCTTTTTAATATTAATTGTATTTAATCTTTTAGAATTTTTTTGCAAGGTTCTTTAATTCCAACTAAACAAATATCTTTTACAAATAAAGTATTTTTATCGTCACAACAAAACTTTACGTCCCAAGTGCACAGGACGATGACATCTTGTTGAATATTCAAATACATGTTTCAATATTCTATTTATAGATTTGTGAATATATTTCGATTTTTATCAATTTGTATGCTTGCATCAAATTCTCCATAAACAATAGCAGTTAGTGTAGATGTAAGTGGTTTTGATAGCCTTGTCTCAATTCTAACTGTACCCTGGTTTAGTAAACCTTGACATACTTCATTTCCAGATGCATCTGGAGTTAAATCAAAAGCAAGTATAAAAAATTCATTACTAAACATAGACTTTGTTATCTGATGACCTTTATCATTGTGGTAAATTCCAGTTCCTGAAAAAAGTGTACTGTATGCTCTTGTGCAGCAATTATTTTCATCTGAAAAACTGGTTTCAATTGCTGAATTAGGTATTTGAACACGATTTACGTTTAACACAAATTATGACATATCAATATGTTTAAAATTGTATGGGTTTTTTGATCTTTTTCCAGAGTAACCCACATTTTCTGTCATACAAAAAATTATTGTGTTTGGCAACTGCCCAATAAAAACATTATCAAGTGATATTGACGAGCTGTTCATTGGAATTGTAAAACTTTTTACTTCAACGCGTTTATAATTATATTTAGCATTGGATTTCCCAAGAACAGAATTGTGTGCTAACAGTACGCTTGGATTAACGGTAACATGCCTCATAAATAGCGTGGGTTCTATAATTTTTAATTGTGATTCATCAGAATCGTCTGCAAATAGATAAAGGTTTTTCAAGTGTTAAAACTATACGAATGTCAACATTATTTATAAGTAGAGTAGGTTGATTAAACATATCTACGTGTAGTTTACCCATAAGTTCCACTACATTGTTATTATGATACAATTTTTGGCGCTCTTTTGAACCATTATTATCAGATTTAGCTATATTTGCTTTATCTAAAATCCATCCTGCACATTCTAAATGAGTTTCAGCAGCATCTGTACCATAATTTAATAAAGATTCAATATAAGTTCTATAGTGATAATTTCCATCAGATGGTGTTATATTTTTGCCATTTAATTGAACATTACATTGTTTTATTAAAGAATGTAAAATGTTATTAACTACACTTTCTTGTAATATTATTCTTTCTTCAGCATTTTTATCATTATTCCATTGCGTTCCATCTTTCTTTAAGATCTGTACTTTTAATCTCAAATATGTAGAAGACAAATCTCTATATGTATCGCCATGACCCAGTCAAACAAATTCAATAGTTGAAGGGTTGTCTAAAGAAGCAATAGGATTGTAGGAAACTACTTCAGATTGTAAAATGCTAGACTGAATGGGTTGGATTTTAAAAATATCCAACTCAAATTTCATACACTCGATCATAATTAATCAAAAATATCTTTATGTTTCTTTTTGTTATTATCTTTGCGTCGTTTTGACGTAAAATAGTTTAAATGTTTAATGAATGTTCTTTTTATAGCTTTTTGTTTTCTCTTACCAGAACCATACATTTCATTCAGTTTTCGTACGGCACCACGTCGTGCATTTTAAACAACCTCTTTAATACGATCTTGCATAACTTCTTTTACATTTGCACCAGATGCAATATCAGATAAAGCATTAATACCAGAGTTAATAACCTCTTTTTTCAAAATATCAGCGCCTGAAGTAAATAATGGTTTCAAATATCTAAAAAGTCCCCCAAAAAAGCTTCCCAATCCACGGCCTCTTTGAAAAGGTACGGTTGAATTTAATAAAGGGCCGATATCATCAAGTCCTCTACCAGATTGAATTAAATAATACTTATAGTATACTCTCTCCACAATGAATAAAATAAAATAATATATAGTTTTGTAAAATTGCTTTTATTTATAATTTTTTAAAATGTAATACAATTTTTATTGGAATTTAACTATTGGAAAAGTTTATTTTGTATCCATATTTATCACATAAAAGTAATGAAATGTTATTAAATGATTTTTCCACATTGCAATATTGAATATTACTGAATTCTTTTACAGTGTCAGTGAAAGAATTTTGTATGTTAACAGATCTTAAATATCTTATATCTTTATCACCTATATTTTGCGGTTCAATTATATCTGTCTATATAAAAAACATATCATACACTCTACTTATTTCATTAACGTAGTTCATTAAAAACTCCTTTTTTATTTTTTCATTTGTTATAATAACATCAAATTTTTCTAGCACCTGTCTTAATTCTTTATTAATTTTATCATTATGTACAGTTCCAAAAGAGTAATTTTCAAAATTTATAATTTCTTTTGTTGGGAATTTGTAAGTAAACTCTTTTAGAAATTTTTTACAAGGTTCTTTAATTCCAACTAAACAAATATCTTTTACAAATAAAGTATTTTTATCGTCACAACAAAAATTTACGTCCCAAGTGCACAGGACCATGACATCTTGTTGAATATTCAAATACATGTTTCAATATTCTATTTATAGATTTGTGAATATATTTCGATTTTTATCAATTTGTATGCTTGCATCAAATTCTCCATAAACAATAGCAGTTAGTGTAGATTTAAGTGGTTTTGATAGCCTTGCCTCAATTCTAACTGTACCCTGGTTTAGTAAACCTTGACATACTTCATTTCCAGATGCATCTGGAGTTAAATTAAAAGCAAGTATAAAAAATTCACTACTAAACATAGACTTTGTTATCTGATGACCTTTATCATTGTGGTAAATTCCAGTTCCTGAAAAAAGTGTACTGTATGCTCTTGTGCAGCAATTATTTTCATCTGAAAAACTGGTTTCAATTGCTGAATTAGGTATTTGAACACCATTTACGTTTAACACAAATTATGAAATATCAAAATGTTTAAAATTGTATGGGTTTTTTGATCTTTTTCCAGAGTAACCCACATTTTCTGTCATACAAAAAATTATTGTGTTTGGCAACTGCCCAATAAAAACATTATCAAGTGATATTGACGAGCTGTTCATTGGAATTGTAAAACTTTTTACTTCAACGCGTTTATAATTACATTTAGCATTGGATTTCCCAAGAACAGAATTGTGTGCTAACAGTACGCTTGGATTAACGGTAACATGCCTCATAAATAGCGTGGGTTCTATTATTTTTAATTGTGATTCATCAGAATCGTCTGCAAATAGATAAAGGTTTTTCAAGTGTTAAAACTATACGAATGTCAACATTATTTATAAGTAGAGTAGGTTGATTAAACATATTTACGTGTAGTTTACCCATAAGTTCCACTACATTGTTATTATGATACAATTTTTGGCGCTCTTTTGAACCATTATTATCAGATTTAGCTATATTTGCTTTATCTAAAATCCATCCTGCACATTCTAAATGAGTTTCAGCAGCATCTGTACCATAATTTAATAAAGATTCAATATAAGTTCTATAGTGATAATTTCCATCAGATGGTGTTATATTTTTGCCATTTAATTGAACATTACATTGTTTTATTAAAGAATGTAAAATGTTATTAACTACACTTTCTTGTAATATTATTCTTTCTTCAGCATTTTTATCATTATTCCATTGCGTTCCATCTTTCTTTAAGATCTGTACTTTTAATCTCAAATATGTAGAAGACAAATCTCTATATGTATCGCCATGACCCAGTCAAACAAATTCAATAGTTGAAGGGTTGTCTAAAGAAGCAGTAGGATTGTAGGAAACTTCTTCAGATCGTAAAATGCTAGACTGAATGGGTTGGGTTTTAAAAATATCCAACTCAAATTTCATACACTCGATCATAATTAATCAAAAATATTTTTATGTTTCTTTTTGTTATTATCTTTGCGTCGATTTGACGTAAAATAGTTTAAATGTTTAATGAATGGTCTTTTTATAGCTTTTCGTTTTCTTTTACCAGAACCATACATTTCATTCAGTTTTCGTACGGCACCACATGGTACATTTTTAACAACCTCTTTACTGCGATCTTGTATAACTTCTTTTACATTTGCACCAGATGCAATATCAGATAAAGCATTAATACCAGAGTTAATAACCTCTTTTTTCAAAATATCGGCGAATGAAGTAAATAATGGTTTCATATATCTAAAAAGTCCTCCATAATGAATAAAATAAAATAATATATAGTTTTGTAAAATCGCTTTTATTTATACTTTTTTAAAATGTAATACAATTTTTGTTGGAATTGAACTATTGGAAAAGTTTATTTTGTATCCATATTTATCACATAAAAGTAATGAAATGTTATTAAATGATTTCTCCACATTGCAATATTGAATATTACTGAATTCTTTTAAAATATCAGTGAAAGAATTTTGTATGCTAACAGATCTTAAACATCTTACATCTTTATCAGCTATTTTTTGCGGTTCAATTATATCTGTTATATAAAAAACATATCTGGTTTACTAATGGGAATCAATTGTACACTATCTGTAAAAGTTTTGAAAGCTTCTATTACACGTGGTTTACATTTTTCAAATTTTGTAACTTTCGAAGATACTTGATTGAAACATGTTGTCAAAAGTCCTTCCAGGGTGTAAGCGTAATTTGCTCTTATTTTTATATCTATTTTAGGTCTAATAACACATATTGTAGTGTAACTTATATTTTTAGGCATATCCTCAGCTTTTGCTGGTTGTATATAATTAACATCATCGTTTATAAAATTAAAAATTCTCCAAATCAACTGTCGTTCAACTTCTTTTCTTGTAAATCTATTAAGTGGGCGTATATTTTGAATTAGTGTTGGTAGTAGAAAAACATTTCAGTCACATATCATTTGTTTTTCTATGTATGGAATATATGATGTTCCAACTCCTATCATATCTTTCTGCATACCTTTAATAAATATTTGAGTACGTTTTTCCCATTCTTCACCATACACATTTGGAACGAAATCAATAAAATAGATTTCTAAAATACCGACTTTGCACCTTGAATCACACATGTATTTATTCATTGTATTTGTAAAAGATGATAATGAATTTTCTGGATAATAGTTCATAGATGAATCACTGTGAACTAATGTTGTCCATGAGCTTGCGGATTTATTCTTACGAATTGGAAAATTAAGTTCTATTTGAGTATTACCTGCTATAGCTGACCTTAAAACACGTCTTGATGAATTATTCAACTATTTAGTATTTATAGTTTTTTCTTTTTTCGTTGGTGGGCTTGGGCTATCTGAAGGAACAGTTATAATGTCTCCTGTATCAGTTTCAAAAATTTGTAAATTTTGATTTCTAATTGATTTTCTTTTTCTAAGACGTTCTCCAATTGAAGCAGCTGACAATGCTTTTGTTAAAACATTTTCCTGAATTTCATCATCAAATACTTCGTCATCAGCTTCTTTTTCATATACTTCTTTTTCAATGTTAAAGGAGAGGAAAAAAAACATTTTCTTGAAAAGTACATTGACCGTGTTAAAATAGAAGATCTAAGCAGAGACTTACCGTCATTATCAAAGTTTGAAAATTTTAAATCAACATGTCCTATACAAACACCAGTTTCAGATGTGCTGTAAAAAATTGTTTTAATTTTTTTTTTTTTTCCTAAGGGAGGTGGGAATCTTCCAAAGACACCAAGAATTGCCCTCTTGTAGTGTCAGATTCTTACTGACTAAACCCACCTCCCCCTTTAGCCAATATAATGGGATGAAACCCTTACCTGCGAACGTAGCATATTGGCTAGGGAGTAGGGATAGGAAATGGATACGAAAACATTGAATTGGGAGTGGGACTGTAAGGAAACAATGAATCCGCCTATTATTATTACTATTTTTCTAACAGTGACTAAAGCCGTCACAACAGTTACAACATGTAGTAATAGTATATAGTAACTATATGAGGTAATTATTGAAGGCAACCCCCACTATCACTGTAGCGGCTAATATTATTGGTATTAGTATTCTTATTAATATTGTTATTATTTTACTACAGAGTCAGCGCCATCAGTGAATTACAACGTGCAGCAGTATATAACACCTTACTTGCATGATATAGCCAAAGATGGCTCTACTGTAGTAGCTATTATTATTATTATTACTATCATTATTATTATTATTATAATTATTGTTATTATTACTATTACTTTTATTTTTATTATTATTATTATTACTATTATTATTTTTATTGTTATTATTTTACTACAGAGTCAGCGCCATCAGTGGATTACAACGTGCAGTAGTATATAACACCTTACTTACTTACATTATATAACCAAAGATAGCCCCACTGTAGCAGCTAATATTATTATTACTATTATTATAATTATTGTTGTTATTACTATTACTATTATTATTATTAATATTATTAACGTTATTATTACTACTATTAATTATACGATATACATTATTACGATATAAAAGTACTACATATTTTTATTTATGACCTGACCGGGGTTTAAACCCAAGACCCTTCGATTGAAAGATTGGCGACTTAACCACTGCGCCATGAGTCAGATCTATATGTCTATATGCATCTCTTAAAAGAAAAAATATTAAATTAAGATTTTTCAAATTTATATACAGACAGACGTATATAATCAAAGACGTATAGGATTTCACTATTTCTGCAATCTTAACATGATCATCGTAAAAAATTTTTCAACTCAGATTTTTATAAAATATTTCTAGTTAAATAAAAATTTTTTGAACATGTAAATAAATCTGTTTTATTTTTATATTCTTGTTTTCAAAATAGGTACCAGATGCAATTAACCTGATCACTTGGATTTTTTTTCTTTTCTTATTCTTTGCAGATTATGCAACATACAATCAACCTAAGCAACATGTTAATGTTAAGTATTTCCATAACTTTAATTTAATTATTTTAATTCTTACAAACCAAAAATATCTTACACGACAAAGTAAATACAATTAAAGTACAATAATTATTAATTCTCTTCTTTAAAAAAAAAAAAAAAAAAATTGGTTCTTTCTCCAATGGTTTGATCATTATGTAGCCAGAAAAACAGGTTTGCATTTTTTTTTATAAATTTTAAAGATGCGTTGTACCTTTTAAAATTTTTGTATCTTGTACGTTTAAACTTTTTTGTTTTTTTTTTTATTTTTACATGTATCAACCATTTTTTCTTTCTACTTTCATATGCACCTAATTCTTAAGCCAAGTATACATCAATAAGTAAACATGTACCACGCTTTTTTTTTTTTTCAACATTCTTACATAACAATTAATTAATGGTTTTTCCTTCCTCTTCTTTTAATACTTGTCATAAAAAAAAACAAAAGAAAAAGAAAACAAGAAATAAATGCAAGCATATCAAAAATGCAAGCAAAAACCTCTCAAAAATGCAAGCAAAAACATCTCAAAATTGCAAGCAAAAATAAATAGCAATTTTTTCTTACTATTTCTCAAGGTTGAATCTTTATGTAAGATTTAAATAACCAGTTTTAACTTTTTCTTTTAATTTTTAAAAATAGTTGCAAAATTTTAAAGAAATGTATTTACACTTATTTTGTTCTGTTTTCATTTTTCTCTTTAAATTTTATAAAGCATTTTTTCTTATTATTTTCATATGCGCCTATTTCTTAAGTATACATCAATAAGTATACATCCACGTATACATCAATAAGTAAACATGTACCACGTTAGATATTTTTTTTTCAACATTCTTACATAACAATTAATTAATGGTTTTTCCTTCCTCTTCTTTAAATACTTGTCATAAAAAAAACGAAAGAAAAAGAAATCAAGAAATAAATGCAAACATATCAAAAATGCAAGCAAAAACATCTCAAAATTGCAAGCAAAAATAAAAAGCAATTTTTTCTTACTATTTCCATGTTTACCTATATAGTAATAATAATACAATATCTGATGAATACTGTATTACTATATTCATATAAATGAATATAGTAATACAATATCAGATTTTATTGATAATCAAGAACCTTTATTCAGTATTATAGATAATACGATAAATCATCGTAAATAAATATCTAGTAATTTTTACGAATGAAAGAGGTAAAACACAGATATTACCCTTAACTCGCCACATTTATCCAAATCAAATCACAGCATTTGAGAAATATATAATCAAGTGACGTCAGACCCATATGGGTTTATATTAATATATCTTAATCAAGACGTTAATGATTGTTTTCGATGTGATACACAGATTTGGAAAAAATTGTGCTTCTCAATTGTGGAAAGCTTTAAACCATAATTTCAGAAAGTAATTATAAAACACTGTAATCGTGAAGTAATCAAAACATTTTGTGAAATTGTTTTAAATATTGCAACCCGAGATTTAACAGTTACTTTAGACAGACCCAGCCCACTAACGAGGAAAGAAAAAACTATAAATAACAAAGAGTTAAGCAATTACATCAAACAGAACCTAATTTTTCCATTTGTAAGAATAAATCAACCAACTCATGGATGGAATACAAATAAACGATGAATTTTATATTACTTTACCAAGCGATTCATTTTTGTATTATTATTCGGAAAATACATTATCAGCGTTTGCAAACAATCTAAATAAGCAAGTTATTTTAGGTTCAAAATGGAAGGTAGTATTTCTGAAATATAAGTGTTACAATTCATATCGCAGGTGAGGAATTTAAATATAATGGTATATAAATAATGGTACAACATACATTCCATACCGATCTGAACAAATTAATTGGGATTGGAAAACATTTGTTTTACCAACACTAACACAAAATATAGAACCATTTGATGGCTATAGAAAGACAGAATGTGAACGTCAATTTGTATGGCAAATCTATGATAATATTTCTAAACACTCTAGTTATACAAAATCTGAAGAATCAGCGTTGTATGTTGGAGAATTAATTAAAATATTTGTTAATATACCAAAAGTGCAAATGAAGTTACGCGGACAAGGTGATTTTACAATAGATTTTTATATTAAGTTTTAACATTTTATGTTTTAACCAAATTTTACAAAACTTCCCAAATTTTAAAAAGCATAAAAATAGAATTGTAGAACTATAAAAATCATATTTAGAAACATTATACTTGATACCAGTTATTAAGTCTGATATTATATTTCTATATACTGATATTATTGAACCACATATCGTTGGAGATAATACTATAAGACGTTTAAGAGAAATACCGATTAAAAATGTGTATGAGAATAATTTAATAGAATTTAAAAATGTTCAATATTTTTCTGTTGGAAAGAAAAGTTTTGAAAATATTTCTATTTTATTATGAGATAAGTATGGTAGTCCAATGAAATTCTCTACTAGTATCTAGTATTTGAACAAAAGTTGTATTGCATTTTAAAAAGTATAAATAAAATTAATTTTGTAACATTATTTATTATTTAATTTAAACATTAAGAGAGCATACTATAATTATTATTTAGTTCAATCAGGAAAAGATTTTGAGCATATTGGTCCACTGTTGCATGCTATTGTACCGTACCAAAGGAGTTGTGGGTACGGGAATTTTGTCGGTGGACTTTTAAAATATTCAAAACCAATATTTACGTCTGGAACTAATATACTAAAAAGAGAAGTTATTAACTCAGGTATTAATGCTTTATCTCAATGGAACTCAATGGAATAAAGATAAATGCAAAAAAACACTGATGGAACAGTTAATGATATGTTAAATTAATTAATAAAACAATGCAACGTTCGACTAAATGGAAAAAATATATCTTCATCAGATGGTAATAATCATTACAGAGCTTAGATTGAATCATTATTAAATTACGGCACAGATGCCGCTATAACACATTTAGAATGCGGTGGATGGACGTTAGATAAGGAAATATAATTAAATTATTCTGTTTTATTATATTTAAAATTACTTCTTTAATCGTATCAAAAATAAATTTTTTCGAGGTCTGATAACTTAAACAAATTCCTTTTACTTTACATAAAAGTTTTCTGCTGTTATCTTTTGTGCAGTACACTTTTTAGGACCTCCATAGACAAATTCTGTTATGTAACTTCCAACTTCATAACACTCTAATTCATCTGTCATGTCTCCTACAAATTCCCCTGTAGGGGTATCAAATGCGTCTTTTCGCGATATGTAACTGATAGAATCTGTGTCATAATACTCTATTATCAAGTTTCTCCAAATAACGGTAAAGTTTAAAACGAGCTTGCGTTGTTGTGAAAGCTGCTATACTATCTTTAACTGTTGGTAAAGAAATTTCAACTTCATCTTTGTATTGCGAACTCACCACTATATTTTCTTCATTTATTAGTAGTATTTGACATACCTCTATAGAAGGATTTGTTAACATTTTATAAAATTCAAACGGCTTGTTTAAAATTGTAGTTTGTTGTTGATTTTCTTCTCTCTCTGTTCAAATTTGCCCCGAATTTATAGTTTTTTTTTTTTTCGTTGGTGGGCTTGGGCTATCTAAAGGAACAGTTATAATATCTCCTGTATCAGTTTCAAAAATTTGTAAATTTTGATTTCTAATTGATTTTCTTTTTCTAAGACATTCTCCAATTGAAGCAGCTGACAATGCTTTTGTTAAAATATTTTCTTGAATTTCATCATCAAATACTTCGTCACCAGCTTCTTTTTCATATACTTCTTCTTCAGATACAACTTGTGTTCCAACAGTTTTATATTCAGGAAAATGCGACTGAGATTCCGCATCTATATAAATTGGTTTTGCACGAGTTTGAGTACCTTTTGTTTCCGTAATTTTTACTCTTTCCTCTTTATTTCTAGGAAGTTCTCGTTTTTTGTTTCTTATTTTAAATATATTTTGTCTGTATAAATACCATTTTTGAGTGTCCGTAAGATGTTTATTTATCAATATTTTTTTCATAATTTTATCCAACTCATTGAGTTCAGCGTCTGCATTTTGCTTCATTTTCTCATAAATCTCAGGTTTTGGAATATTATCATTTTGTTAAATGTTGCATTATTCATTTTATAAAATTTCCGATTATCCCTGATAGTACTGCACCAAGAAGTGTAGGTAAAAATCCACCACGTTGAATAATAATTTTTCTTTTGCTATTTATAAATTTTTTACGGGAAATGAGTGATCTTAATTCCTTTTTATACTTTTGTAATTGTGTTGTTGCTTTTTTATTCAGATTACAATTACCTTTTAAAATATTTAATGCTTTTCACAAATTGTTTTAATTACTTCAGGGTCACAGTGTTTTATAGTTACTTTCTGCAATTTTAGTTTAGAGATTTTTGATAGATGCAATATATGACGATTGGCCAAACGTTTCATATTCTTCCCCAAATTGTTCTAATTGATCTCTCGTACAATAACACAAACCTTTTAAAAATATATCACTTCTTAATCGAAATATGTCATTAACGTCTTGAGTAAGATCTATTAATATATAGCCGTATGGGACTGCCGTCACATCATTATATACTTTTTTAAATGCTTTGATTTGATTGGGATATATTTGGCGAGCTAGAGGTAATATCTGCGATTTATCTCTTGGATTTTTGAAAAGTACTAGATATTTACAGTTAAATGTATCTCTTGAAAATTTACCCTGGTGAGAAACATTTTGTGTTACAAATATTACTGATAAATTTCTATGATGTGATCCTCTAGTAAATAAATCACATACATACTTATCATGAGAATTTAACATCATATCATCGATAATAATTAACAAAGGTTTTTGATTATCATTAAAATCTGGAATAGTATTACTATATTCTACATTTTTGATATATTTTGGAACGGCATTTTTGTCTGGATTACACCAAATAATTCTATTAATATGTGGTTGTATATTTTCTTTTTTATATTTTATTAAATTATGAATAAAAGTGGTTTTACCACAGCATAATGGCCCCGCAACCATCATAGTAAATGGGTGAAACAGCATATATGTATTAGTTAAAGACTAACATTGGTAACCTATATTTATAGGAAAAGCTCTTTTTCCGAAGTGAATATAAATGTAAATTTAGTAATTCTAATGAACATTCTTTAGTAAACCTTCAACATGGATAATCAAATTTTCGTAGTTGATCTACAATTTTTAAAAGGAAATGAAAAGCAATATTTCCTAAAAGAACTGGCTACACTAAAAAAAGGAAGTTTAATTCCTACTGTATATCACTTCAAACCACCATACTCTGCAGAAGAACTTAGTCCAGAGGGAAATTATAATAACCAGTATTGCGAAAATAAAATAAATGGACTTAAATGGAATAACGGTTTAATTGAATATTTAGACATAAAACCTATATTAAAATACTATTTAGAATCAGCTGAAAAAATTTATGTTAAAGGAGAGGAAAAAAAACATTTTCTTGAAAAGTACATTGACCGTGTTAAAATAGAAGATCTAAGCAGAGACTTACCGTCATTATCAAAGTTTGAAAATTTTAAATCAACATGTCCTATACAAACACCAGTTTCAGATGTGCTGTAAAAAATTGTTTTAATTTTTTTTTTTTTTCCTAAGGGAGGTGGGAATCTTCCAAAGACACCAAGAATTGCCCTCTTGGTAGTGTCAGATTCTTACTGACTAAACCCAGCTCCCCCTTTAGCCAATATAATGGGATGAAACCCTTACCTGCGAACGTAGCATATTGGCTAGGGAGTAGGGATAGGAAATGGATACGAAAACATTGAATTGGGAGTGGGACTGTAAGGAAACAATGAATCCGCCTATTATTATTACTATTTTTTTAACAGTGACTAAAGCCGTCACAACAGTTACAACATGTAGTAATAGTATATAGTAACTATATGAGGTAATTATTGAAGGCAACCCCCACTATCACTGTAGCGGCTAATATTATTGGTATTAGTATTCTTATTAATATTGTTATTATTTTACTACAGAGTCAGCGCCATCAGTGAATTACAACGTGCAGCAGTATATAACACCTTACTTGCATGATATAGCCAAAGATGGCTCTACTGTAGTAGCTATTATTATTATTATTATTACTATCATTATTATTATTATTATAATTATTGTTATTATTACTATTACTTTTATTTTTATTATTATTATTACTATTATTATTTTTATTGTTATTATTTTACTACAGAGTCAGCGCCATCAGTGGATTACAACGTGCAGTAGTATATAACACCTTACTTACTTACATTATATAACCAAAGATAGCCCCACTGTAGTAGCTAATATTATTATTACTATTATTATAATTATTGTTGTTATTACTATTACTATTATTATTATTAATATTATTAACGTTATTATTACTACTATTAATTATACGATATACATTATTACGATATAAAAGTACTACATATTTTTATTTATGACCTGACCGGGGTTTAAACCCAAGACCCTTCGATTGAAAGATTGGCGACTTAACCACTGCGTCATGAGTCAGATCTATATGTCTATATGCATCTCTTAAAAGAAAAAATATTAAATTAAGATTTTTCAAATTTATATACAGACAGACGTATATAATCAAAGACGTATAGGATTTCACTATTTCTGCAATCTTAACATGATCATCGTAAAAAATTTTTCAACTCAGATTTTTATAAAATATTTCTAGTTAAATTAAAATTTTTTGAACATGTAAATAAATCTGTTTTATTTTTATATTCTTGTTTTCAAAATAGGTACCAAATGCAATTAACCTGATCACTTGGATTTTTTTTCTTTTCTTATTCTTTGCAGATTATGCAACATACAATCAACCTAAGCAACATGTTAATCGTTAAGTATTTCCATAACTTTAATTTAATTATTTTAATTCTTACAAACCAAAAATATCTTACACGACAAAGTAAATACAATTAAAGTACAATAATTATTAATTCTCTTCTTTAAAAAAAAAAAAAAAAAAAATTGGTTCTTTCTCCAATGGTTTGATCATTATGTAGCCAGAAAAACAGGTTTGCACTTTTTTTTTATAAATTTTAAAGATGCGTTGTACCTTTTAAAATTTTTGTATCTTGTACGTTTAAACTTTTTTGTTTTTTTTTTTATTTTTACATGTATCAACCATTTTTTCTTTCTACTTTCATATGAACCTAATTCTTAAGCCAAGTATACATCAATAAGTAAACATGTACCACGCTTTTTTTTTTTTCAACATTCTTACATAACAATTAATTAATGGTTTTTCCTTCCTCTTCTTTTAATACTTGTCATAAAAAAAAACAAAAGAAAAAGAAAACAAGAAATAAATGCAAGCATATCAAAAATGCAAGCAAAAACCTCTCAAAAATGCAAGCAAAAACATCTCAAAATTGCAAGCAAAAATAAATAGCAATTTTTTCTTACTATTTCTCAAGGTTGAATCTTTATGTAAGATTTAAATAACCAGTTTTAACTTTTTCTTTTAATTTTTAAAAATAGTTGCAAAATTTTAAAGAAATGTATTTACACTTATTTTGTTCTGTTTTCATTTTTCTCTTTAAATTTTATAAAGCATTTTTTCTTATTATTTTCATATGCGCCTATTTCTTAAGTATACATCAATAAGTATACATCCACGTATACATCAATAAGTAAACATGTACCACGTTAGATATTTTTTTTTCAACATTCTTACATAACAATTAATTAATGGTTTTTCCTTCCTCTTCTTTAAATACTTGTCATAAAAAAAGCGAAAGAAAAAGAAAACAAGAAATAAATGCAAACATATCAAAAATGCAAGCAAAAACATCTCAAAATTGCAAGCAAAAATAAAAAGCAATTTTTTCTTACTATTTCCATGTTTACCTATATAGTAATAATAATACAATATCAGATGAATACTGTATTACTATATTCATTCAGATTTTATTGATAATCAAGAACCTTTATTCAGTATTATAGATAATACGATAAATCATCGTAAATAAATATCTAGTAATTTTTACGAATGAAAGAGGTAAAACACAGATATTACCCTTAACTCGCCACATTTATCCAAATCAAATCACAGCATTTGAGAAATATATAATCAAGTGAAGTCAGACCCATATGGGTTTATATTAATATATCTTAATCAAGACGTTAATGATTGTTTTCGATGTGATATACAGATTTGGAAAAAATTGTGCTTCTTAATTGTGGAAAGCTTTAAACCATAATTTCAGAAAGTAATTATAAAACACTGTAATCGTGAAGTAATCAAAACATTTTGTGAAATTGTTTTAAATATTGCAACCCGAGATTTAACAGTTACTTTAGACAGACCCAGCCCACTAACGAGGAAAGAAAAAACTATAAATAGCAAAGAGTTAAGCAATTACATCAAACAGAACCTAATTTTTCCATTTGTAAGAATAAATCAACCAACTCATGGATGGAATACAAATAAACGATGAATTTTATATTACTTTACCAAGCGATTCATTTTTGTATTATTATTCGGAAAATACATTATCAGCGTTTGCAAACAATCTAAATAAGCAAGTTATTTTAGGTTCAAAATGGAAGGTAGTATTTCTGAAATATAAGTGTTACAATTCATATCGCAGGTGAGGAATTTAAATATAATGGTATATAAATAATGGTACAACATACATTCCATACCGATCTGAACAAATTAATTGGGATTGGAAAACATTTGTTTTACCAACACTAACACAAAATATAGAACCATTTGATAGCTATAGAAAGACAGAATGTGAACGTCAATTTGTATGGCAAATCTATGATAATATTTCTAAACACTCTAGTTATACAAAATCTGAAGAATCAGCATTGTATGTTGGAGAATTAATTAAAATATTTGTTAATATACCAAAAGTGCAAATGAAGTTACGCGGACAAGGTGATTTTACAATAGATTTTTATATTAAGTTTTAACATTTTATGTTTTAACCAAATTTTACAAAACTTCCCAAATTTTAAAAAGCATAAAAATAGAATTGTAGAACTATAAAAATCATATTTAGAAACATTATACTTGATACCAGTTATTAAGTCTGATATTATATTTCTATATACTGATATTATTGAACCACATATCGTTGGAGATAATACTATAAGACGTTTAAGAGAAATACCGATTAAAAATGTGTATGAGAATAATTTAATAGAATTTAAAAATGTTCAATATTTTTCTGTTGAAAAGAAAAGTTTTGAAAATATTTCTATTTTATTATGAGATAAGTATGGTAGTCCAATGAAATTCTCTACTAGTATCTAGTATTTGAACAAAAGTTGTATTGCATTTTAAAAAGTATAAATAAAATTAATTTTGTAACATTATTTATTATTTAATTTAAACATTAAGAGAGCATACTATAATTATTATTTAGTTCAATCAGGAAAAGATTTTGAGCATATTGGTCCACTGTTGCATGCTATTGTACCGTACCAAAGGAGTTGTGGGTACGGGAATTTTGTCGGTGGACTTTTAAAATATTCAAAACCAATATTTACGTCTGGAACTAATATACTAAAAAGAGAAGTTATTAACTCAGGTATTAATGCTTTATCTCAATGGAACTCAATGGAATAAAGATAAATGCAAAAAAACACTGATGGAACAGTTAATGATATGTTAAATTAATTAATAAAACAATGCAACGTTCGACTAAATGGAAAAAATATATCTTCATCAGATGGTAATAATCATTACAGAGCTTAGATTGAATCATTATTAAATTACGGCACAGATGCCGCTATAACACATTTAGAATGCGGTGGATGGACGTTAGATAAGGAAATATAATTAAATTATTCTGTTTTATTATATTTAAAATTACTTCTTTAATCGTATCAAAAATAAATTTTTTCGAGGTCTGATAACTTAAACAAATTCCTTTTACTTTACATAAAAGTTTTCTGCTGTTATCTTTTGTGCAGTACACTTTTTAGGACCTCCATAGACAAATTCTGTTATGTAACTTCCAACTTCATAACACTCTAATTCATCTGTCATGTCTCCTACAAATTCCCCTGTAGGGGTATCAAATGCGTCTTTTCGCGATATGTAACTGATAGAGTCTGTGTCATAATACTCTATTATCAAGTTTCTCCAAATAACGGTAAAGTTTAAAACGAGCTTGCGTTGTTGTGAAAGCTGCTATACTATCTTTAACTGTTGGTAAAGAAATTTCAACTTCATCTTTGTATTGCGAACTCACCACTATATTTTCTTCATTTATTAGTAGTATTTGACATACCTCTATAGAAGGATTTGTTAACATTTTATAAAATTCAAACGGCTTGTTTAAAATTGTAGTTTGTTGTTGATTTTCTTCTCTCTCTGTTCAAATTTGCCCCGAATTTATAGTTTTTTTTTTTTTCGTTGGTGGGCTTGGGCTATCTAAAGGAACAGTTATAATATCTCCTGTATCAGTTTCAAAAATTTGTAAATTTTGATTTCTAATTGATTTTCTTTTTCTAAGACATTCTCCAATTGAAGCAGCTGACAATGCTTTTGTTAAAATATTTTCTTGAATTTCATCATCAAATACTTCGTCACCAGCTTCTTTTTCATATACTTCTTCTTCAGATACAACTTGTGTTCCAACAGTTTTATATTCAGGAAAATGCGACTGAGATTCCGCATCTATATAAATTGGTTTTGCACGAGTTTGAGTACCTTTTGTTTCCGTAATTTTTACTCTTTCCTCTTTATTTCTAGGAAGTTCTCGTTTTTTGTTTCTTATTTTAAATATATTTTGTCTGTATAAATACCATTTTTGAGTGTCCGTAAGATGTTTATTTATCAATATTTTTTTCATAATTTTATCCAACTCATTGAGTTCAGCATTTTGCTTCATTTTCTCATAAATCTCAGGTTTTGGAATATTATCATTTTGTTAAATGTTGCATTATTCATTTTATAAAATTTCCGATTATCCCTGATAGTACTGCACCAAGAAGTGTAGGTAAAAATCCACCACGTTGAATAATAATTTTTCTTTTGCTATTTATAAATTTTTTACGGGAAATGAGTGATCTTAATTCCTTTTTATACTTTTGTAATTGTGTTGTTGCTTTTTTATTCAGATTACAATTACCTTTTAAAATATTTAATGCTATTTCACAAATTGTTTTAATTACTTCAGGGTCACAGTGTTTTATAGTTACTTTCTGCAATTTTAGTTTAGAGATTTTTGATAGATGCAATATATGACGATTGGCCAAACGTTTCATATTCTTCCCCAAATTGTTCTAATTGATCTCTCGTACAATAACACAAACCTTTTAAAAATATATCACTTCTTAATCGAAATATGTCATTAACGTCTTGAGTAAGATCTATTAATATATAGCCGTATGGGACTGCCGTCACATCATTATATACTTTTTTAAATGCTTTGATTTGATTGGGATATATTTGGCGAGCTAGAGGTAATATCTGCGATTTATCTCTTGGATTTTTGAAAAGTACTAGATATTTACAGTTAAGTGTATCTCTTGAAAATTTACCCTGGTGAGAAACATTTTGTGTTACAAATATTACTGATAAATTTCTATGATGTGATCCTCTAGTAAATAAATCACATACATACTTATCATGAGAATTTAACATCATATCATCGATAATAATTAACAAAGGTTTTTGATTATCATTAAAATCTGGAATAGTATTACTATATTCTACATTTTTGATATATTTTGGAAAGGCATTTTTGTCTGGATTACACCAAATAATTCTATTAATATGTGGTTGTATATTTTCTTTTTTATATTTTATTAAATTATGAATAAAAGTGGTTTTACCACAGCATAATGGCCCCGCAACCATCATAGTAAATGGGTGAAACAGCATATATGTATTAGTTAAAGACTAACATTGGTAACCTATATTTATAGGAAAAGCTCTTTTTCCGAAGTGAATATAAATGTAAATTTAGTAATTCTAATGAACATTCTTTAGTAAACCTTCAACATGGATAATCAAATTTTCGTAGTTGATCTACAATTTTTAAAAGGAAATGAAATATTTCCTAAAAGAACTGGCTATACTAAAAAAAGGAAGTTTAATTCCTACTGTATATCACTTCAAACCACCATACTCTGCAGAAGAACTTAGTCCAGAGGGAAATTATAATAACCAGTATTGCGAAAATAAAATAAATGGACTTAAATGGAATAACGGTTTAATTGAATATTTAGACATAAAACCTATATTAAACACCAGTTTCAGATGTGCTGTAAAAAATTGTTTTAATTTTTTTTTTTTCCCCCTAAGGGAGGTGGGAATCTTCCAAAGACACCAAGAATTTCCCCCTTGGTAGTGTCAGATTCTTACTGACTAAACCCACCTCCCCCTTTAGCAAATATAATGGGATGAAACCCTTACCTGCGAACGTAGCATATTGGCTAGGGAGTAGGGATAGGAAATGGATACGAAAACATTGAATTGGGAGTGGGACTGTAAGGAAACAATGAATCCGTCTATTATTATTACTATTTTTCTAACAGTGACTAAAGCCGTCACAACAGTTACAACATGTAGTAGTAGTATATAGTAACTATATGAGGTAATTATTGAAGGCAACCCCCACTATCACTGTAGCGGCTAATATTATTGGTATTAGTATTCTTATTAATATTGTTATTATTTTACTACAGAGTCAGCGCCATCAGTGAATTACAACGTGCAGCAGTATATAACACCTTACTTGCATGATATAGCCAAAGATGGCTCTACTGTAGTAGCTATTATTATTATTATTATTACTAACATTATTATTATTATTATAATTATTGTTATTATTACTATTACTTTTATTTTTATTATTATTATTATTACTATTATTATTTTTATTGTTATTATTTTACTACAGAGTCAGCGCCATCAGTGGATTACAACGTGCAGTAGTATATAACACCTTACTTACTTACATTATATAACCAAAGATAGCCCCACTGTAGCAGCTAATATTATTATTACTATTATTATAATTATTGTTGTTATTACTATTACTATTATTATTATTAATATTATTAACGTTATTATTACTACTATTAATTATACGATATACATTATTACGATATAAAAGTACTACATATTTTTATTTATGACCTGACCGGGGTTTAAACTCAAGACCCTTCGATTGAAAGATTGGCGACTTAACCACTGCGCCATGAGTCAGATCTATATGTCTATATGCATCTCTTAAAAGAAAAAATATTAAATTAAGATTTTTCAAATTTATATACAGACAGACGTATAGGATTTCACTATTTCTGCAATCTTAACATGATCATCGTAAAAAATTTTTCAACTCAGATTTTTATAAAATATTTCTAGTTAAATAAAAATTTTTTGAACATGTAAATAAATCTGTTTTATTTTTATATTCTTGTTTTCAAAATAGGTACCAAATGCAATTAACCTGATCACTTGGATTTTTTTTCTTTTCTTATTCTTTGCAGATTATGCAACATACAATCAACCTAAGCAACATGTTAATCGTTAAGTATTTCCATAACTTTAATTTAATTATTTTAATTCTTACAAACCAAAAATATCTTACACGACAAAGTAAATACAATTAAAGTACAATAATTATTAATTCTCTTCTTTAAAAAAAAAAAAAAAAAAATTGGTTCTTTCTCCAATGGTTTGATCATTATGTAGCCAGAAAAACAGGTTTGCACTTTTTTTTTATAAATTTTAAAGATGCGTTGTACCTTTTAAAATTTTTGTATCTTGTACGTTTAAACTTTTTTGTTTTTTTTTTATTTTTACATGTATCAACCATTTTTTCTTTCTACTTTCATATGCACCTAATTCTTAAGCCAAGTATACATCAATAAGTAAACATGTACCACGCTTTTTTTTTTTTCAACATTCTTACATAACAATTAATTAATGGTTTTTCCTTCCTCTTCTTTTAATACTTGTCATAAAAAAAACAAAAGAAAAAGAAAACAAGAAATAAATGCAAGCATATCAAAAATGCAAGCAAAAACCTCTCAAAAATGCAAGCAAAAACATCTCAAAATTGCAAGCAAAAATAAATAGCAATTTTTTCTTACTATTTCTCAAGGTTGAATCTTTATGTAAGATTTAAATAACCAGTTTTAACTTTTTCTTTTAATTTTTAAAAATAGTTGCAAAATTTTAAAGAAATGTATTTACACTTATTTTGTTCTGTTTTCATTTTTCTCTTTAAATTTTATAAAGCATTTTTTCTTATTATTTTCATATGCGCCTATTTCTTAAGTATACATCAATAAGTATACATCCACGTATACATCAATAAGTAAACATGTACCACGTTAGATATTTTTTTTTCAACATTCTTACATAACAATTAATTAATGGTTTTTCCTTCCTCTTCTTTAAATACTTGTCATAAAAAAAGCGAAAGAAAAAGAAAACAAGAAATAAATGCAAACATATCAAAAATGCAAGCAAAAACATCTCAAAATTGCAAGCAAAAATAAAAAGCAATTTTTTCTTACTATTTCCATGTTTACCTATATAGTAATAATAATACAATATCAGATGAATACTGTATTACTATATTCATATAAATGAATATAGTAATACAATATCAGATTTTATTGATAATCAAGAACCTTTATTCAGTATTATAGATAATACGATAAATCATCGTAAATAAATATCTAGTAATTTTTACGAATGAAAGAGGTAAAACACAGATATTACCCTTAACTCGCCACATTTATCCAAATCAAATCACAGCATTTGAGAAATATATAATCAAGTGACGTCAGACCCATATGGGTTTATATTAATATATCTTAATCAAGACGTTAATGATTGTTTTCGATGTGATATACAGATTTGGAAAAAATTGTGCTTCACTACAAGAAATTAATTAGAACAATTTGGGAAAGAATATGAAACGTTTGAAGGCCAACCGTCATATATGCACCTATTAAAAAGCTTTAAACCATAATTTCAGAAAGTAATTATAAAACACTGTAATCGTGAAGTAATCAAAACATTTTGTGAAATTGTTTTAAATATTGCAACCCGAGATTTAACAGTTACTTTAGACAGACCCAGCCCACTAACGAGGAAAGAAAAAACTATAAATAGCAAAGAGTTAAGCAATTACATCAAACAGAACCTAATTTTTCCATTTGTAAGAATAAATCAACCAACTCATGGATGGAATACAAATAAACGATGAATTTTATATTACTTTACCAAGCGATTCATTTTTGTATTATTATTCGGAAAATACATTATCAGCGTTTGCAAACAATCTAAATAAGCAAGTTATTTTAGGTTCAAAATGGAAGGTAGTATTTCTGAAATATAAGTGTTACAATTCATATCGCAGGTGAGGAATTTAAATATAATGGTATATAAATAATGGTACAACATACATTCCATACCGATCTGAACAAATTAATTGGGATTGGAAAACATTTGTTTTACCAACACTAACACAAAATATAGAACCATTTGATGGCTATAGAAAGACAGAATGTGAACGTCAATTTGTATGGCAAATCTATGATAATATTTCTAAACACTCTAGTTATACAAAATCTGAAGAATCAGCATTGTATGTTGGAGAATTAATTAAAATATTTGTTAATATACCAAAAGTGCAAATGAAGTTACGCGGACAAGGTGATTTTACAATAGATTTTTATATTAAGTTTTAACATTTTATGTTTTAACCAAATTTTACAAAACTTCCCAAATTTTAAAAAGCATAAAAATAGAATTGTAGAACTATAAAAATCATATTTAGAAACATTATACTTGATACCAGTTATTAAGTCTGATATTATATTTCTATATACTGATATTATTGAACCACATATCGTTGGAGATAATACTATAAGACGTTTAAGAGAAATACCGATTAAAAATGTGTATGAGAATAATTTAATAGAATTTAAAAATGTTCAATATTTTTCTGTTGAAAAGAAAAGTTTTGAAAATATTTCTATTTTATTATGAGATAAGTATGGTAGTCCAATGAAATTCTCTACTAGTATCTAGTATTTGAACAAAAGTTGTATTGCATTTTAAAAAGTATAAATAAAATTAACTTTGTAACATTATTTATTATTTAATTTAAACATTAAGAGAGCATACTATAATTATTATTTAGTTCAATCAGGAAAAGATTTTGAGCATATTGGTCCACTGTTGCATGCTATTGTACCGTACCAAAGGAGTTGTGGGTACGGGAATTTTGTCGGTGGACTTTTAAAATATTCAAAACCAATATTTACGTCTGGAACTAATATACTAAAAAGAGAAGTTATTAACTCAGGTATTAATGCTTTATCTCAATGGAACTCAATGGAATAAAGATAAATGCAAAAAAACACTGATGGAACAGTTAATGATATGTTAAATTAATTAATAAAACAATGCAACGTTCGACTAAATGGAAAAAATATATCTTCATCAGATGGTAATAATCATTACAGAGCTTAGATTGAATCATTATTAAATTACGGCACAGATGCCGCTATAACACATTTAGAATGCGGTGGATGGACGTTAGATAAGGAAATATAATTAAATTATTCTGTTTTATTATATTTAAAATTACTTCTTTAATCGTATCAAAAATAAATTTTTTCGAGGTCTGATAACTTAAACAAATTCCTTTTACTTTACATAAAAGTTTTCTGCTGTTATCTTTTGTGCAGTACACTTTTTAGGACCTCCATAGACAAATTCTGTTATGTAACTTCCAACTTCATAACACTCTAATTCATCTGTCATGTCTCCTACAAATTCCCCTGTAGGGGTATCAAATGCGTCTTTTCGCGATATGTAACTGATAGAGTCTGTGTCATAATACTCTATTATCAAGTTTCTCCAAATAACGGTAAAGTTTAAAACGAGATTGCGTTGTTGTGAAAGCTGCTATACTATCTTTAACTGTTGGTAAAGAAATTTCAACTTCATCTTTGTATTGCGAACTCACCACTATATTTTCTTCATTTATTAGTAGTATTTGACATACCTCTATAGAAGGATTTGTTAACATTTTATAAAATTCAAACGGCTTGTTTAAAATTGTAGTTTGTTGTTGATTTTCTTCTCTCTCTGTTCAAATTTGCCCCGAAATGAATTTAAAATTATTTTAGCAAAAGATCGTAAACTAGGATTTTTGGCAATTTTATGATATTCTAATTTAATATCTTTCATATTGGAAAATTTTTTTTATATATGTTTCTTTCTCTTTCTCAGTTGGAGAATCAAGAGGCCAACCTGAAGCTTGTTGATTTATTTTGATAAATTTATTCATTATGGCGGTAAATAAACCATCAATATTATTTAATTTATCATCCTTTATAATTTTATATTTCTTAAACCTCATAAATGTTCAAAAGTTGATAGTTCTTTTCAACAGCTTTTACAAATTCATCTATTACCCATGTTCCTTTTGAGCCCCTCTGGATTTTAGAATGTTGACAAAATTCTCCTTGATGTTTTTTTTCGCTGCAAGTTCTGCATAACAAAAATATTAACTTATTGTTTTGTTTTATTAGACGAACTGGGTGTAGTAAGTTAGCTGGAACTAAAATTTTATATTTAATAATTCCATCGATCTTTTCTATGTTTAGTTTAGAACAATCATTTTCTCCTACATATATTGTAGGATGAAAAACAGGAAATTTTTCTCAAAGAACATACATCTACAAATTTTATTTTTTCTCCGGCCTTACATTTTTAGTGGGTATACATATTTCCGATTCTTCCACCATAAAATGCATATTTCGGATTTATAGGTGTTGTATTAGTTAATGGATGATTTCGCAAGTAGTTCATATTTTTATTACATCTCATTTGCTCGTCAAATTCACATTCCCATATTTCAATTTAATTGTATCCTAGATATTTTAAATGCTCTGATTTAACTAACGTTCTTTCATACCTTTGGTTGAGGGTATCATCATTAAACAAGCACACATCTTGATAGCTGGTTAAACGTTTTGGGTGTCCGTGGTAATGAAATCCATAAAATTCAAATATTTCATAGATTTTTACACAAAAACTATTTACTTTAAAATCCAAACCAATTTTTTTTATCATTTAATACACATTGTAAATCAATTTGTCGTGAATATTGTTCCCAAATGAACCACTGTATGTCAATTTTCGACTGTTTATCTGTTAGTCTGTATCAGTGACGAAAGTGACTTTTGTAGGAACGAAAGCACACTACGTTATGATCTTTTTTATAAGTTTTTTATTTTATTTGCCACAGCTCACAACCAATCTTACATATTTTGTTTACTTTAATATATCCTCTTAAAGAAAATTGTCTATTCAAAATATCTTCTATCTTATAGTTGCAAGAATCCATATCGAATATTTTCGGATTGGTATATATAAAATTAAAATAAAATGAACTTGTCTATTTCGATCTTTACCAATATTAAAGTTAAAACAAAACGGTAGGTATCTAAATATTGCAACATTTTAAGTAACTTGAACGAGTAATGCGAATTTATTTAGTGGTACTCAAATATACTGAATAATACTATACTGTATTGAAAGATTAAAAATATTGTATGTTTTATTAATACATATAAATTTATAATAATAATTAATGTCATATAACTAATCAATAGTAAAATAGCAAAAAAGAAAAAAACATGTATCTAATCAAAATTTTCTAAAAAAAAAACAAAGGCCAAAATAAGGAATGCTTAAATCTAACTCATTATTTGTTTGCTGTGTTTTCTTTTTTTTTACCAACCAAAATCAAAATCAAGTGTCAGAAGTATCAATATCAACAGCTGGTCTAATTCTAGACTTCTAGTTCTAGTAATACATATTACATTTACATAATATCGTTCTTATTTCTTTGCTATCAATTATCATCATTTATCAACCATCAACCATCACCGTTCACCTACCGAACCAATCACCAACCAATCAGCAATCGGAGAGGAAAATGAATAGATACATATAAATAATAATAATACATAATTGTAAAGAACAACAAAATATTAAAAAGAATAAAGAAGAAAAAGAAATAAAAAATGCTTAAAAATTTAAAACTATGAGACATTGTTTTTATTTTCTCTTTGTTTGATACAAAAATCAAAATAAATTTGTTGAATCAATATTCAATACAAATCCACTAAGAATGCGATGTTCAAACTCATTATTTGTCTCATATAAAAGCAATTTAACTATAAATTAGTAAACAAATTGAAAGTCAACGAAAATTGCACACAAAAAGTATTGAGTTTGAATGGCTCATTTTTCTTTCGATAATGAAGTTCGTAGAGAATTTTTTTATGTATGTAAATAATGTATGACAAACTGAAGAGAATTTTATACTTGACAAAAATAGTACTTTTATTTAAATAATTAATTATACTTAAATTTTTAAATTATAAATTTAAATTATACTTTTATAGCAATAAAATCAACATAAATTGTTATGTACTTTAATTATTATGTCAATTATTTTTCGTTTTGTACGTAATACTTCGTTATTGTATGTGTTCAGAATCCAACTTGTTGGATTAGTTGTATTACATATTTACATTGAATACGTAATACATGTTACATACATTAGTAATTATTTTTAACTGAATATTTTTTTAATTGAATTTTAGTAAAAGCTGTTGCAGTTTTTTTATTTTTAGTAGATTTTTTGAATTTTTCTACGGAATCACTGATTCCGTTCAATATATAAAGTCTTTGTCCATGGTCTGTATCCATTTTTAGGAATGTTATCTATTACATTAGGTTTTAGAAAATTTCGACGATATGCAAGGTTACAAGCAAATGTTCAAATAATTAGTTTTGGTTGAATGGTAGTTTCAATTTATATATAGTTTAATAAAAATTGGTGCTCAAAAGCCTGTCCGTTGTGGGCAATGAATATAAGATTCTTAAAACTGTTTCTTAATATTAAAATGCACTCCCTTAAGTTTATTATTATAAATTCCTTTTCAAATTGATTTTCTCCATAAAAACAACTTTCTCTACAAAAAACTAAGGAATTGTTTTCGATGCACAAGTGACATCTTTATTGAATGACATATGAATTTGGTTCATATTGTTTTATTTCTGTTGACACAATTTTTTCTTGTCTAGTCTCCAAATAGTAAAATATATATAGGAAACTTTCAGAATCCCTATTCTTATTTGTATTCTTATTTTTGGCCTACTGAATGTAACATTGGTGATCTTCCGGAACAAATTTGAAACTAATAATATATCTTTTATATTGCGAGGGCATGTAGGTGATTTTTGACAAGAAGAACAGCCCTTTAAACATCTGTGTTGATGTTGATAATGATGTGGAATGTGGCATTGTTCACAATAATAATCTGAAGAAAATGCTGAAGTTAGTGAAACAATTACATCGCAAGGATTTTTGTTGTGCAATAAATTAATTCTTTTGCCGATATTGCCTCCATTAAATATTACTTCTCTGATGTGCGTTCCATATTTATATACAAAAATGTTATAATTTTTAAACTTTCCTGAAATTTTTTCAATTCAGGTATTCCACCACCTTGCAGAGGGACTGATACGTCTGATCTTTTTATTAGCCATAAAGGTAATTCAGTTTGCATCATTGCAGTATTATTAACAATTTCTTTATAATCTTTTTAATTTTCAATTTTAGCTATTGCAACAGTTTTAGCTCTCGGTAAGCATAACCTGTTTTCATTTCTGATTGAAATTATCCCCATTTTCGGTTTAGATTCTGTACAGAACTCAATTGTACTTACCCTCTCAATTACTTTAAAAAACTTTCGATATTATATCCCAAATATCTGAAAATTAAAAATCACTAGCAAATTTAAAACTTAGGAATGCTGGACCACGTTCTTCAAAGCTTTCTCCGCAAAATGTTTTCCCCATCATATCAGCTGGATACACATTTTCTACAATGTCATGTATAGCACCTTTAATCCAATTGACTGGATCTTCGTTAACAGATTCTGCTTTAACGTAAAATTTTGTCTTACAACCACATATATTTATAAAAGTCAAACTGACATTTTTAATAGAATTTCACCTAATTTGAACCCAGAAATTTTTGTAAAATAATTTTTTTGGACACCTTGCCGCGTAAAGAAACTAAGTACCACTTAAAGAATAAAATCGATTTTTCTTTCATAAAAGATTCTAATTTGGAACATTGTAAATAAAAGATATTCTGATAAATTATAGTTCAATAAAACGAAAACAAAAAAAAGTTAAGTCTAACCATGACTAACTTAAAATAAAAAGTAATTCGCATAATTGTAGCCATAAGATATTTTGCTAAATTATAGTTTAGTAAAAACAATCACAAAAATGCAAACATAAACCGATCTTAAAATAGAAAAGAATTAAAAATATATTTTCCAACATTGCAATCAGAACAGATTCTAATGAATTATAGTTTAATTAAAACCAAAACAAAACGAGAAAGAGTGCAGTAGAGTAGACTGTGTCAACTCTGGAATACCCGTATGAACGTAATATATCCTGTTTCTATAAAACTTGATCATCTTTTAAAAACATTCAGATGTTTTAGTACCGAACTACAGAGATATATTTATGTAAATTGTGGAGTTGTATGACAACTACCCGAATCTATTGCTTCTAGCTTCATTAAGTTCCAACAAATGCAAGAAGCCTGAATCGGCTGCTTTAGACCAATCAAATTTTACAACAGATTTTGGCATGCAACTCGACACTTTTTCACAAAATTTCAGATAGCTAGCTTTAATATACAATGAGTTATTTTCATTTAAAAACAGAAGTTGTATGGCAGCTACCCGAACCCGTCGCACCATCACAACTAAATTTTGCAGAAGTTGTTTCCATAAAACTTGATCATCATTCGCAAAATTTCAGAAACCTAGATTGAATAGACAGTGGGTTATTTCCATTTAAAGAAAGAAGTTGCATGGCAGCTACTCGAACCCGGCTGCCGAAAATGCTGGAGGTAAATAGCAAAACTAACAATTTTGTAAAAGTGACGTAAAAAACATTTCAGCCTCCTAGCTCCTTTATTTTTTGAGTTATTTTCATTTAAAAAGAGAAGTTGTATGGCAGCTACCAGAATCCGTCGCACCACCACAACCAAATTTTACAGAAGTTGTTGCCATAAAACTTGATCATCATTTGCAAAATTTCAGATACCTAGATGGGATAGACATTGGGTTATTTCCATTTAAAGAAAGAAGTTGTATGGCAGCTACTCGAACCCGGTGGCCGAAAATACTGGAGTTAAATAGCAGAACTAAAAATTTTGCAAAAGTGACGCAAAAAAAAATATCAGCCTCCTAGCTTCTTTATTTTTTGAGTTATCGTGCGGACGGACATTGAGTTATTTTCATTTAAAAAAAGAAGTTGTATGGCAGCTACCCGAACTCGTCGCACCACCACAACCAAATT